>JAPKID020004412.1:0-11699 GCA_026931265.2 Tropidonophis doriae
ACAAGAAAGGTCATAAAATGGGGCAAAACTCACTTAACAATTGTCTTGCTTAGGCTGACACTGTGAATCACTTAGAGAGGGATGTAAAGCACTATGAAGCGGCATATAAATGTAAGTGCTACTGCTCTTATTGGTTAGCCTTTTTAGCTTTTTGCCCTATAAATATCAAGGCAGGTGTTAGCTAACAGCTGATTCTAATAATGGCTACATAGAGACAAAGTGATTAAAGTAAAGGAGCTCTGACTAAAGCAGTTTTATGACATATAAAAGCTCTTAATAGTTTGTTAGCAGGGTAATAGTCTTAAGGCCTCAGGTGTATTATAGAAAGGAATAGCTGAATTAATTCTGGCCCTGAGGTACATTTCCCTAAATTCTCAGCACTGCAATTTATAGAATGAGAGAGTCAAAAATCACTGCTTGTACGACTAGCCACCCTTTATGGTAGTCATGCATTTAGGGATATTTCCTAATTCAGCTTCCACTGGCTCACAGGGGAATTAGTCCAACTGGTGTTCCCATATTGTGTTCAAGACAAATGTGACAAAGTCCCAGACCTATATTTAAAGCAAATATACTGCATTTTTTGGAGTATAAGACACACCAAGAGTTTGAAGAGGCAAATTAAAAAAAAGTTTTTGCACTCTGCAGACCTCCCAAAAACGGCCAGTTTTTCACGAAAATGGGCCCATTTTTTGTCAAAAAAGAGCATGCATAGCCTTTAGGAGGCCTGTAGGGTGCTCCTGGGGGAGTGGGCAAAAATGAACAAAAATGGCCCATTTTCCATGAAAATGGGTCCATTTTTTGTCAAAAAGGGCATGCATAGCCTTTAGGCTTATATAGTGCTCCTTGGGGCTTGGGAGTGGGGAACAAGCAAAAAATGGCATGATTTTCGCTCATTTCTACCCTCCCCAGCCCCCAGGAACACACTGGAAGCCTCCTAAAGGCTCTGCATGGCCATTTTTGCAAAAGAGATGGGACTTCAGGAGGCAAAAAATGCTGTATTCAGTGTATAAGATGCGCCCAGATTTTCACCCTCTTTTTTGAGGGAAAAAGATGCGTCTTATACTCCGAAAAATACAGTAGATCCAAACAATTTATCTTCCATAAATGTTTAAGATAAACAATTTATCTTCCCGCCTCTTCTTTCCATCACTCCAGTCCAGCACCCCAGCTATATGCAAGCATGTGCTTAGTTAAATGTATTTGGTTTTAATCCCAAAGACCTGGAATCATTTTCATTGTATTTATTCTCACTTACGCATTTATTTTTTGATGCCTTTGTTTATTGCCAGTGCTCTGCAGATCTATATTCAAGTGGGCCAGAGTTGGTGGGGAGGGAGCTATAAAAACAAAAGCAAAAAACCCAAAGACTGTTATTCTTTTTGGAAAGCTTTGATTAGACAACATGGAAATATGATGGTCTTTCCAGTTTATCATTTTAGTCCAGAGGAAAAACCAATCCTGAGAAGCGTATACAAAACAAATACTGTTACTTGGGGAAGTTGTGCTCCCCACCTCAAATTGTTTGCAAATGTCATTTCTTTATTGGTACCCATCATGCCTGACTAAGCTCATTCAGCACAGAAGATAATTTCATGGGATCCTGGTACTCACCCTGCTGTGCCCAACAATAGACACCCATCAGTGGAACAAATTTTTGCTGTGTAATTTTCTGCAACTGATTTGAAGAAGAGGAGAAGGGAAAAGAGGGAGGAAAGAAGAGGAACCCTGATTGCATATGTGGAACTGAATTTATGCATAAATAGCTACCTGCATCTTGTACCAGATAGTCTATTGTTCCTTCCATACCTCAGTCTGAAATAAGGGAACAGGAGCTACAGTACATCCTGCTTGACAGTGATACATCCATCATTACTGTAACTGAGTCCTTCCACCTGTTGCTGATCATCTTCCTTGTTCCTTCTAACATTCTAAATATTCTGACTTCTCAAGGGAGCCAGGTCTTCATATAATGTGCCCAATAGTTGATAAATAGAGGCTGGTCATTTGTGTCTTGAGTCAGAATTCTGGATCAATTATTCTATCATCTATCAATTTGTTTTCCTGGTTATCTATCCATGGTATTTTCAGGAATCCTCTCCATACCTAATTTTAAAAGCATCAATGCAATAACCTTTCTATCCCGCTTCTTCAAAATCCAATAATTCATTCCATAAAGTATAGCAGAGAAGTGCTTAGTTAACCAATTGATGCTTTAATGCCTCTCTTAGCCCTTTTTATATATGTTGAGAGGGAGCAAGGAATTGAACCCATGTAACTTGAAAGATGCGGTGGCTCAGTGGCTAACATGCTGAGATAGTGGATCAGAAAGGTCGGCAGTTCAGCAGTCCAAGTCCCTAGCTCCCGTTATTTGTCTCAGCTTCTTCCAACCTAGCAGTTCAAAAGCATGTAAAAATGCGAGTACAAAAATAGGAACCACCTTTGGTGGGAAGATAACAGAGTTAACAACAAAAGTGGCAGCATCAACATTCTGCACCATCATTTATCGTGATTGGATAACAATAATGTTTCATGTTTTGTTTTTCTTTCCCTTTAATTGCAGCTGTCAAACACATAATAGCAGGAAGACTTAAAAAAAAGTAAGAAGATTCTCATTGTGGGCAATTAAAGGGAAAAGGAACCAGTTTCTGCCTCAATGGACATATTTCTTAAGGTTTCAAGTGCCAAAATGCAGGATACTTTTTTGTTGTGCAAGATCAGAATTTCAGTTGGTTTAATTGCAAATTCAATTATATCCAGAATAGAAATTATTTCGAACCATTTCAGTCTTACCTGTATCCCCACTTCTACCTCACCATCACAACCTAAAGTTTCAATTAATAGCACATTTCTCTTTGGCTCAGTTCTCTTCAAATATATTAACATTCATGGAGAATTTTGGCACAAACAGATTCCCTAAGCATCCATGCTTGTTTATGGAGCTGTGGCTGCTTGTAGGAGGTCTTGGCTGAGTTTAAAAAGCTAAGGAAATGGACCTGGTGTATATTTCAAAAAACGACCACCAATGCTGGTGGTGGAAAGAAGATAGTGGAAAACTACTTCTGCATAAAGACTTATCCTTTAAGCCTTTCCCCCCAACCTTTGGGCACCAGGGACTGGTTTCATGGAGATGGTTTTTCCTGGGACAAGAGGGGGCCTGCATCTCATGGATAGAATTTTTAGAATAGAATAGAATTCTTTATTGGCCAAGTGTCATTGGACACACAAAGAGTTTGTCTTTGGGGCATATGGTCTCAGTGTACATCAGGATAATAAAATACATTCATCAAGAATAAAAGATTCAACACTTAGTGCAGAGGTGGGTTGCTCCCAGTTTGGCCTGGGTTGGGAAAACCGGTAGTAGCGGCGGTGGGAGGTTCCACCCACCCATCTGGATGCTTCTACACATGCACAGAAGCATCATGCACGCACGGGAGCATGCCCAAACCGGTAGCAAAAAAATTGTCAATCCACCACTGACTTAGTGATAGTCAATGTTACTAATAAGCTATCAAATCATACTAGGAAATAAATAAAATGGTTATAGTCATAAGTGGGGAGAGATAGATACTAGAAAGGAAGAGAAGAATAATAGTAATACATTCTTAGTAAATTATTGACAGTGGTGTGGGGTTTAGTTGTTTAGCAGAGTGATGGCATTCAGGAATAAACTGTTCTTATGTCTATTTGTTCTGGTGTGCATTGCCCTATAGTACCGTTTTGAGGGCAGACGTTGAAACAAGTGATGTTCAGGATGTGAGGGGTCTGTAGATATTTTCTCAGCCCTCTTTTTGACTCGTGCAGTATACAGGTCCTCAATGGAAGGCAGGTTGTTAGCAATTGTTTTTTATGCCATTCTAATTATCTGTTGAAGTCTGTGTCTGTCTTGTTTGGTTGCAGAGCCAAACCAGACAGTTATATCTCCTCATGGGGAAAGAAGATCCTATACCTTGATGTCTTTTAATAACAGGTATCCAGTCTATTCACTTGGTGCTGAAGTTTGGTGAGCCAAACCCAAATTATTCTCCCCTTCTTAAGATCCCCACCCCACAGCAGGAATATTTCTTTTAATACAGCTAACTGTTGAATGGAAGGGTGTCTTCTGATGACCATTTCTATAGAAGATGACTAGCCACCAAGTGGAACGCATGGTCATCCACTGGAATCTTCTGAAGAAAAAATCTGATATGTTCATGAAGCACTTTGACTGGACTGAATGAAAGAAACCTGGAACACATGACTGTTTATTACACAATTGCAGTTTAGATTTGCACAGGCACTGAGATAAGCCAAAGAAATGTAACATATGTTATTCACTCATTGTCAAATCACTCTGCAATCAAGAGTTCTCTAGGCACTGTGCAAATAAAGCAAAACACAAAACAATCGTCAAGCTGTTCTCTAGGTCCTCCAGATGTACTGGGACTACAACTCCCAGAATGCCAAACTAGCATGCTAGTTGAAGGAGTCTTTGAGCCGCAGTTCTGACCCTTCCAAGGGAGGCCAAACTGGAGAAGGTTGCAATAAACAGTCAGATCACTGGTTGGTCGGTTCTAAAGAGACCCAGTGAGATGGAGAAACAGATCCCTTAAGATGTTGAGGCCAAAGGCTTTCATGAATCCATTGGAAAGAAAGAAAAGATACATGTTGAACCTCAGTCCACTTCCGACAACCTACTTTGCATTTAAAAGCTTCCTTTGGGTCTTGTTCCCTCAAGTACAGAACTATTTCCCCATAATTAGTCTTCTGCTTAGCTTACTCAAAGGCAGTCATGTGCACTGGATAGGTTTTTCATCCCATTTCGTCATGCATCCATCCACAGCAATAATTCCAGAAGCCAACCCACAAAGGCAGACTTTTAGCACTTGGAGAACAATTGAAGCTATTCTTCGCTTCTTTTCACAGCTAGCTATAGTGAATTGCTCCATTAGCTCAGCTGATCAGGCTTTGAAGGGAAAAAAATGTAAATGCAGAGTTCCTTTGTTTTAGGGTACAACTGTATATTTGAGGGTAGACAAAAGAAGATGGTTCTGGAGCCTTTTAAAGGATGAGAGTGGGAGAGAGGGAGAAAAAGAATTTTCTTCCGGCAGGACCCTTAAAAGTAAAGGCAAGAAAACATAAAATAGGATCCAGCTAAAACCAAGCCCTGAGCATCAGGGAGAGATACAAGCCTGAGATTTTGAAAGTCTACTGAATATTGTTTATCCAACAGAGTGCATATGGTATTTCCAAAAGTTGCAAACTATTCTCCTTTGATGTTTTCCGAGTGGTATTTTATCTTCTGTGCATTCAACATACTATAGCAGCCACCTTCTGATGCAGATCTATACTCACTTGAGCTTCTTTCTAATAATAACATCTAATTGGCATTGGTCCAGAAACAGGGGGTGCTTTCTTCAATAGACACTGTATCCTTAGACCCAGGAATATAATGTTGAATTGTCATTCATGCACTGTGAAATGGCGATAACAATATTTCATTCTCCATTATTAAAGTGGAGACTGCCAGCACATAAATGACTTCAATAACAAACATCTTCCCAGTGGCAATAGTTGGGGAACAGTAATACAATAATGCATTACTGACAGCAGCCAATTAGCCTTAGCATTACTGTGATCTATTAAAATCAATGGGAGTCATAGATTCATTGCATCCCTTCACCAATGCATCATCCCTGTGACAATGGCAACTCTCTCTTTAATAATTGCAATCCACAGCATTTACATTACTCTTACAATGCTCCAAGACAATTCCTACCAGCTCATTGATTTTACAGCAGGGATCACCGAGGGTTAGGGTTCTGATTGTGAAAACTCTTGTAGGACTTGGATCCTCGGATCTCTTGTATTTTTATTCCAAAATCTAATGAGAGTTTGTGGAATTTCATTAAAATCTTGAACGATTGTGGTATTCCTGTACAAGACTTCATGATGGCTAATGACCTGAAAGTTCTGAAGATTTGGCAATCTCAAATTATGACAACAGTAGTAATGATATTTTTATGAATTTCTTATGCCCTTTCAAATATTCTGACTCTCTTGGCAATATGCTATTAATACCAATTTGATGTTAGTTTGTAAAGTAGAATGTTATTACTTGTCTGCAAATTATGGAAAATCAGCAGCTGAAACTGATTACTGAAGTTTATTAAAGACCACCTAGAACAGGGGTGTCAATCAAACTCGATTTCACTGCATCAGGGTTGCGTTTGACCTCAAGGTCTAGAGTGAGCATGGCCAGGGTGTGTGTGACCAGCTCATCATTACTTGTATCAGAGGTGCCTGTGGTGGGTCAAATGCTTTGCCAGTGAAAAAAAGGGCTCCAAAGCTCCGTTTTCAGCTGCCACCGCCTCCTGCAACCCTCTGCCAGTGAAAATGGAGCTCAGGAAGGCTCCCAAGTTTTGTTTTCACTGGCAGAGGCAATGTGGGCCTATCCTTCGTTGTTCCCAGGGTGACCCCGTGGGCCAGTTCTAAGAACCCGCTGACCAGATCCAGCCCCCTGGCCTTGAGTTTGACACCTCTGACATAGAATATACATGAACAGGACCAGTTTGGTGTAATGGTGAAGATACTTGATTGGAAACCAGGTGAGTGTGAGTTCTAGTCCCACCCTAGGCACAAAGCCAGTTAGCCACTCAGCCCTAGAATGCAAGCAATGGAAAACTACTTCCTATCTGTTGCCAAGAAGATTGCAGAAGCTAGTTCATGTAGTTGCCAGGAGTCAACAATGACTCAAAGGCATACAATATTTTTAATCAGTTCCTTTGCAGCTCACAGGACATTCTAGCTATCACAATCCAGCAAATCAACTGGCTTACATGTAATACAATTTTCTTCTGCTCATAACCTCAGCCTTTATTTATGAGAAATCACTCTGTAACTTCTGAGGAGACACATTTCAATCTGATGTCCTACTTCTGCACCTGCACAATAAGCATTAAACAGGCCAGGCTACTGATGCTGGTAGCTACTATTCTGAGCTTTCATTTGGGATTTCATTGATTTAACCCTTTACTTAGACAAACAATGTCCTTTTCTCCTTAGAAGCCCATTTTAATTCACATTTGACATCCGTGTTGGTGGGAATGATGGCTTCCCAATCGGAATTTGATTGAAAATAGGAAAGAAGTTAAGAATTGTTTTGATGTCATATTTTCTTTGGGGCTATTCAGTTAACAGTTACATTGTTTGAACTGTAAGTAAGAAAAAAAAATTCAGTTCTAGAATAGATTCATGATAGCAGTGTTCCAAAATCTTGGGGATTGCCACAAGGAAGAGGGAGTCAAAGTATTCTCCAAAGCACCTGAGGGCAGGACAAGAAACAATGAGTGGAAACTAATCAAGGAAAGAAGCAACCTAGAACTAAGAAGAAATTTCCTGACAGTTAGAACAATTAATCCATAGAACAACTTGCCTCCAGAAGTTGTAAATGCTCCAACATTTACAAGTTTTTAAGAAGCGATTGGACAACCATTTGTCTGAAATAGTATAGAGTTTCCTGCCTATGCAGGGGGTTGGATTAGAAGACCTCCAAGGTCCCTTCCAACTGTTATTTTAATTCTAAATTAAGATACATCAGATTTCCTCACACTGAGGCCCCAAGAAAAGTTACCATCCTCTATCACATACAATTATGGCTACAAGTCTCAGCATTCCTTGTGGTTCAGTTACTGGTTGGGTTTGGGAAGTTGACAACTCAATATATCTGGAAAGCACAATGCTTAGGAAAGCTAATCTACCCAGTTTCCTGTTGTTTAGCATTCCAAGCCTCCTTGTCAGTCAGTCATTAACAAGCTCCCTTTAACAAACCAGAACTCAATTTTCAGTTGGTTTCCTTCAAAGTCAAAGTAAGAAGGAAATAAGTTATGCATTTGTCTCCTCCTCTCTCCTCTTCCTAAGGACAGCTGAGAAATAAAAGTTGGGGAACAAATCATCTTACATTATATGTCATTAGAGTCTCCTGTATTTTTTTCAAGGAGCCCTCCAATGGAGTTTACTCCTATAATCAAAGACCTCCAGCAGTGACTGAAGGAGATCTGAATCAATAGCAGCATTTGAAAGTTGTACATTATACCCAATCCACTGTGGGAAACTAAAACAGCAATATCAGATACCCTTCATTGGTCATAGTTTCAGTCAATAGAAATAAAATTCAAGTTCTTTGGTACAGAGAGATTATGGACTCATATTAAGAGTCTTTAAAAAAAAACCCAACTCAGCACAATTATAATATCCACTACAACATTTAAGGGGTCTTGAACACAAAAATCTATGGCAAACCTTCAAAGTAACCAATCGTAAACTTAAATGTTCTCCAGAGTTTTAGCCAAGAATCTTTTCCAGATGTTATTTAAAGATCCCTGGGGATTGAATTTATGATTTTCTGGATAAAAAAAATACAGATAATCTTCGATTTACGATAAGTGAGCCCCAAATTTCTAATGTTAAGTGAGATATTTGTTAAGTGAGTTTGGTCACATTTTACAACCTTTCTTGCCACAAATGTTAAGTGAATCACTGCAGTTGATAAGTTATTAACTCGGTTATTAAGTGAACCTGGCTTCCCCAATGGACTTTGCTTGTCCAAAGGTTGCAAAAGATTGCACATGACATTGGGTCACAGCAACGGTCATAAATATATGAACCAGTTGCCGGACCTCTGAATTTTGATCACATGATCATGGAGCTGCTACAAAGGTCGTAAGAGTGAAAAATGGTCATAGAAGTCACTTTTTTTAGTGCTGCTGTAACTTGGCACAGTAAATGAACTGTTCTAAGCTGAAGACTACCTGCAGTTGGTTGGCCATGCAACCCCCGGAAGGTCAACGCTTTTGCTCTTTGCAAATCTTTATAGGTCTCTGATCAGGAACCAACGATGAAAAGGCAACTTTTGCAGTATTTTGTGCATAATTTCTCCATCCTTCAAATGAAAAGGTCAATTGATTTGCTGCTGAATAGATACATTTTCAGTTTGAAAATGAAGCCATTCAGGACAATACAATTTAGGAGGGGTAGAAAAAAAAACCCTAAATGTGTAAATATATACGTGGGAACAAAACTCCATTTCCTACTGTTTATTATTTCAGATAAGCCATGGAGACCTTACATTACAATGTGTAAATCTTTTCAACTCTGAGGATTATTGATGCAAAGAAAATCATAATGGCTCCCTTTGGAGTTCTTATAGTCATTCATATTAATCCATGATTTGCACATATATAAAGAGAATGTCAGTGCTGGGAAAAATGTGTTAGTTTTAAAAACCTACAGGTGTAATATAACTTCAATAATTATCTTTTTTTTTCATTTTGGTCTTTAAAGAAAGGCATCGCTTTCAGTTTTAATTAGTGAACTTTAATTGTCATTATGCAAAAAGATAAAGGAAATCTTTCTTTTTCAAGCTTCAATTTCTGAGGCATGAAGTGTAATTGATACGAGGCTTCTGGCACTTTATTACCATTGCCTAAACTAAAGTTGCAATCCCATGTTTCAAAACTGCATATTCTGCATTGGAAATGCAGGCTTGTCTTTACTTACTGCTTCAATATCTGTGATACACCTACAGGATAGAATGTTATTAAGTTTTATAAACCCATGCCACCTGACTCATACTTGATTATGCCAGGATGCAGAAATTATTCCTCAAGCCATTGATTTAGCAAAAATAGTCATTGTCTGCCAGCAAAAAACAACCCCTAAACTAGTAATTCCACACAGATTTGGAATAAGCTTGGCACATTTCAGAATTGTTCTAATGAATACCTAGGAGGATTGATGTTTGCATTAAAAGATACAACTCTGCCCCCCCCACACACACAAACACAAATTATGAGGATAAGAAATAATCTTCAAGCAGGCCAAGCTGGATTCTGCAATCATGCAATAAGGATTTTAGATCTTTTGTTTTCCCCTGGCTAGCCCTCACCCACAAAATATACTCTGAATGATCTCTCACACAATGCATGTTATATAGGACTGTTGTAAGAGAAGCACAGTTTGGTGTAGTGGTGAGGGGACTGGTCTTGAAAGCAGCAGACTGAAAATCTAGCTGGGCCAGCCACTCTCACTCAGTCCAAGCCACTTCACAGAATGGTTGGGGGGAAGGGGGGTGTTGGATGAAATGTCCATCCGGGTTCATTTCCAAGTGAGAAGAAAGACACTGGAAACATGGAGACTGCTTGGAAAGATGGTTTTTAATGGTGGACAGGATCACATGGTTTGAGGTCCTCAAACCATGGGAGGGAAAGGATGCTGAGAGTGTCCTGGTTTTATGCCCTCTCTGATCTTTTGAATTTGAGCTTGTATTCTGATTGGTTGTAAGACCCCTGTGGGGCCGTGCAGAGGCAACTCTGTAGGCTGTCCTGTGTCCCAGGCTTGGTTGAGCCTCTGCTGGGTGATGTAATCTTCCCAGGTGCCATGTGGTGAGATGAGTAGAGGGCTAATCCTATCATGTCCTAAAGTCCATGTCTTAATCCCATCACCCTGGAGCTGAAGGGAGCTGCTTTGTCTTTAAAACATGTTTCTCCTTTTCTCATCTGGGGAAACATAATATTCTGCCTTTTTAATGTTTCCTAGAATATTTCATTTTTCTAGGAGGTGGATGGGTGGTAACTTCCTACAGGGGAAATAGGAGACAAAGGTATTAGGTATGTTGGTACCTCATTTTTGGGTTAAAAATCTAATAAATACCAATATAGAAATCTGACTCTTTGTGGATTCCTTTTCATAAGTTATATGTGGTAACACAACATCCATTTAGGGCAGATGCCTTTGATACTAATTAAGTCCCAAGTAGAAGAAATGATTATCTCCAGTAATACATATATCCATCTAGTACATATGAAGCAAAGCATTAGCTAATAGTAATCTTCTCAATTCTAGTGGTGATTGCCCTTAACCACAATTAGCCACTATCTGACCACATGCCTAGCAATTTGAGTAACCAAGGAGGAGAGGTTGGGGGGGGGGGGAATTCAATAGGGCAGTGAATGTAACATCCCCCTTACTTTCTACTAGTTGTCAGAGTACTCTGCTATTAGAGTGCTCCAAGGAAGCAACAGGATTGATCCGCCTTCCACAATAACGGCACAATAATTTTGGAGATCTTTTGCCTATCACAAGCAGCTTTGCTCTTTCTGCTGCGACAGATTAACACAGCTAATATTTTGGAATCAGCTAATAGGCAGCCCAGCTCTTTCAAAGCCAACTTCTTAAATAGGAATGCACCCCACACGATACCGGTCCATTATCCTTGCCCCAGTGATACAAGGAATGGAGGAAAGGCAAGGTGGGGAGAGACGGCAGGGTAAAACAGCAGAAGTAGAGGTGCCAAGAAAGCCATGGCAGAAGTGTTGTGCTGCAGCAGGGAGAGACAGTGAAATAAATGCATGGAGTTTGTCAGCTCTTTTCCCCATAGAATTCTAGCTGGCTCTGACATTGTCCTCCCCATTCAGAAGGCTCTTTGTCAGAAACTTCAGTGTTTCCTAGGCAATCTGGGGATATCATGCTAGAAAGACCTTGCTTGGGAAGACATTTATTTTGAACTCCTGTACAAAGGAAGAGCTTGGAGGGGAATGGGCTAATTCCCCCATCTGTAAGGGGGCAACTGCTTTAGTGCATAGCATAGAATAGAATAGAATAGAATAGAATAGAATAGAATAGAATAGAATAGAATAGAATTCTTTATTGGCCAAGTGTGA
>JAPKID020004413.1:0-11699 GCA_026931265.2 Tropidonophis doriae
CTCTCTCTCTCTCTCTCTCTCTCTCCCTTTATCTACCTACCTACCTAACTACACACTCTCTCTCTCCCTACCCACCTACTGTATTTCTCTCTCTTTTTTCCCTCTCTATCCCTCTATCTACTTAGCTTTTAAAAAAAAGCCTCTTCAAAACCTGGGTGTGTCTTATGCTCCGGTGCGTTTTATATTCTGAAAAATACGTTAATGTCCCTGAAAGTTCCCAGGTGCCCCCTGCAAATTTGCTTCAGGGTAATGATGGACAAAAAACAGCAAGGGCCATGGTGGCCCAATGGCTAGAATGCAGTACTGCAGGCTAATTCTGCTAACCAACAGCTGCCAGCAGTTTGGCAGTTCGAATCTCACCAGGCTCAAGGTTGACTCAGCTTTCCATCCTTCCAAGGTCGATAAAATGACCCATATTATTGGGGGCAATATACTGACTTTGTAAACCATTTAGAGTGGATTGTAAAGCACAGTGAAATGGTATATAATATTAAATGCTATTGCTATATTTAGATTCATGGAAGAAGGAAAATTTAAAAAGTAATCCCTATCGTAAAACTTCAATCCACTTGCATAATTTTAGATTTAATATTTTAGAATTTTAGAATCAAGAAAGTTAAAATTGATGCTTTGAATGAATTAGTGAATAGTGAATAATTAATTAGTGATTAATTATAATTCTGTTTCATCTTTATATAAACTCAAGCAAGCATCCTTGCTTTGGATTTCTTTCCTTTCCTCATTCATTTTATAGTCTTTTAACAATCCCTTATGATATGGATAATATATAAAGGTAGCATCAGTTTAAGACTTTTGTGACTAATTTAAACTTTTGCTTTCCTGCACCAAATCTGACATCTAACTATTAGGTCAAGATGACTCACATCTTTTAAAAAAAAACCACAAGAAATGGATATTTTAATTTAAAGTATATATAATAGATTTGGATTTTTGATAGAAGCCTAAATTGTATGCTTAATTTGTATATTGGTGCACCACAGTTGTTGCATTTATCCATCGGCATTCAACAACATCTGGGAAAACATCTTAAAGTAAACAATGCTCAGTATGCCATCTGGACAAAACTGCAGGCAAAAATTAAAACAGAAGCATATGGAAAAACAGATTTTAACTCCCCTTCAGCACTGCAAGATGACAAATGTCAGATCTGGATCTGTCCACGCTTCACTGTGCGATGCTTTGCAGCACCACCTGGCTCTCCTTGCACAGCCACCAAATATGGGCAACCCTGCCACAGCGGACCATATCCGCAGGGCAAACTTAATAAAAAGCATTTCATTTCATGGTTAAATGACAGCTTCACACAAGTAGGGAGGTTCTGTCTACTGAATCTTCAATCCTGAATCATCCAGGAGAAAAATAAAACACACCGACCCCCTGAAACTGCCTCCCCACAAAACCACAAAGACCAAACAAACCATATTTACAAGACCTGAGCACTCATATCATTATAAATGTAAGAAACCATAATTATGCAATCATAAAAGGACATTATTTTAAAAGCAACCTTAATAAAATCCCGTCTTTCCATATCTGAATATCAGTCACTATACTAGTGAGATGGGCAGCATAGAAATTTAATGAATAAAACAAAACTTTCAATCTGTTAACTCAAACCTAATCCCAAACATACTTTCCAGGGAGAAGGTGCATTGAAAATAGTATGCCCTATTTCTTAATATAATTAATTCAGGTACATGGAAATCAACTAAGCATTGGGTAGTAAGTCCTACTGAAGTCTATGACTTGTACTAAATATGTGGTTTGTATAGTCACGGGTTATTGAATAAACCTCAGTTGGCTGGTTTCATATCTACTGAGCCATAACCACTGTTTAAAAACCACAACAGTCAGAATCACAGTATGTTGATCTAAAACCCAAAATATGCGTGATTTGAAACAATGCAAAAAACAAAAATACTTTCAAATAAAAGTTCATAAAATCACATGCTCCAGTCGCTTGCACTGAGAAAAGGATAATGGTATGCTACTTCAAAACAAATCCCACAGCATTAATTGGTATTTCCTCCGTCTAAAATGAAATTGCAGATCTACAACATTCATTTAATTTCTTACCTATCTTTTTTCTATTCTTGTGTTATTGTGTGTCTAGCATGTATTTAACCAAACATTTATCCTTAAAGCCTGCACTAATCCATTTTAACTAACAGCAATGTCTCTGACTATACTCTTATTTCTTTTACATCTGACTGAAACAGACATTTAAGTGGACACACAGATGGCACAAAAGTATAAAAAAAACAACCAATTGTTCATTGTATATTTTCCATCTTTAAACATTAAAAAGTCAGCATATTTTATCCACTGAATATTTCAGTTACAAAACTATATCAATCTTGTCTTCTCATATTCAAGCATTAGAGTGCATTGCTAAGATCTTTAAAAGTAATAATATATGTGCAAAACTAATTAACAATGATAATAATGAACTATATTAATGAATCAGTATTAACTTGAAAAGATCATAAAATAATAAAAAGGAGGAGGAAGAGGAAAAAGATTGAATCTAGTGGTGGCACTGAATGAAATAAATTCCATCCAAGCAAGATCATATCTTTTCTAGGACAGAAATGAATATCACTGTAAATATCCTTATATAAGGTAGTTCTCAATTTATGAGCACAATTGAGCCCAAACTTTCTGTTATTAAGAAATTTGTTAAGTAAGTTTGCACCATTTTACGATATTTTTTGCCTCATTTATGAAGTGAATCATTGCAGTTTTTAAATTAGTAACAAGGTTGTTAAGTGAATCTGGCTTCCCTATTGACTCTGGATGTCAGGAGGTCGCAGAAGGAGATCACATGACCCTAGGACACCACAACAGTCATAAATGTGAACCAGTTGTCAAGAATCTGAATGTTAATCACATAAGCATGGGGATACTGTCATAAGTGTGAAAAATCTTCATGTCACTTTTTTCAGTGCCATTTCAAACGGTCACTAAATGAAGTCGAGGCCTACCAGTACAACTTCCACTACATTTAAATAAATGAACCAGTGGCTACTTGGGAAACTCAAAATGAGCACCCTTAAAATGGCTCTCAATGGTTTGGAGATATGGGAAAGATTTCAATGGTCATAGCTAGGCTAGTTTAACAAAGCCACACAAATGTTAACCTGATGCTCTGCTTTTAGAGACACTAAAGAATATAATCCCTGCAGAGTTCCTCACATATTCCTCTTAAAAAGAAAAATAATAAATTGGGTTCACACTTCAATTTCCCGGGCACTACATCCAACTTCATGAAGCACATGGGTTTATTTTGGATTATAAAACTATCTTATACAATAGCCACTAATGTATCCAGAAAACTGCTTCAGATAATTCCTCAACACTGTGGGGTAGATCTGTGGGGTGAGCAGAAAGTGTGAAGGAAAGTGTAACAATTTGGATAAAATATCATCCTAAAAATTAACAGTATGTTTTAACCTGGTATATTTTAATCCATTCTAAAACTACTGCCTGTAAAATCTTCTGAGGTCCTATTCTGCTACTTCAAATTTAAGAACCTTTACTGAAATTATTAATCTTTAATTTTAATCTTATCGTAAAAAAAAAATTAACAGATGAGCTGACATTAACTTTCTTTGAACATTTAATTACCACAAAACAACACATCCCTGCCAAATTTGTTTCATTAACAGATTAACAAAGTTGGAAGGGACCTTGCAGGTCATCTAGTCCAACCCCCTGCCCAAGCAGGAGACCCTACATCTGCCTCTAACTAGGATTGAACTCACAATCTCCTGATTGGGAGGTGAAAACTTCGCCTCTAGGCCACAGCAGCTGAATGTCAAGAATGTCAAGAATGTCAACCTGAATTTCCATCATAGTATCAAAACTTTGTCCTGAATTTTTGCATTGAGATCTCTAATATATTTCTAAAACATTAGAAATTCACATATTTTGATTTGTATGCATGCTGGCAGCTGCTGTGGCTTCTTGGCATATTTTTATGTAAAGTAGTATAGTTGATTTTTTTTTCTTCCAGAGATCGGAACATATCTAAAAAAGCCCACTATCACTTTTTGAACTCTTTATTTTTCATGTGTGAATTTTAAGAAGTATTTCACAAACACCATGGTGAATAAAATCCAAAAAAACATCTGATATAAGTTTATCCACAGAAAAAAAGGTAGATTTTGGAAGATGGTAATTGAAAAGTGGACTAAAAGAACAGTAAGCAGCAAAATAGAAATCTTAAGGTAGATGTAAATGTATTAAATATTCATTCGTTACCATGGTGTAACCATGGCACTTCTATATTCAAATTACCAACAAAGAATTTACTGAGTAAAAATGATCGATGGTTGTGAGACCTCTAATCAAAGTCTTCCCACTCATATACTTACCACTCTTGAGTAGAAGCTAAAAATGACATAAGAGAGTAGTAATGATGCTATGTAACCAGTACTTTGAATGCTCTAAACAGATTTAGAATTTTCAATTAAGCATACCAGTGCATTGCTATAATAATATATACAAGGGCATTTGCTGACCTACAGACTCCAGCAAGGCAGGATAGAAACAACCATTAAATAATTTAACTCTAGTTTAAGAGAGAAAGAACACAGAATTTGTATTTTAGAACAAGACATATCCTGTATTAGCTTTATTATTTAGCCTTCCCAAAAATAACTAAAAGGCGTTTGTTTTTCTTTTTAACACATAGCATTCTATAATATACATTCTTACCTTTTTGAAATCAAAAAGTTTCATTTATACTTTTCATTTCACTGTTCAAAAAGAACTATTTGTGCTCAGAGATCTAAGCATAGAGATGTCTGAATATGAATGAGCCCAGACTACTGACCTGACATAGATACAGCATGAAATATAAACCGTGGCTTGAGAAGATTTGCTGTATCTTTAGCGAGAGCAAGACTTTATTCTTGGGCTAATGAAAAAAAACCCTCTTAAAAAAGGTTCATACAATCCATGCATAAAGTTATTTTTTTTTAATTTTATAAAAGTTACAGGAAGAAAAGGTGTCACATCATTCATTCCTTTTTCTTTTTAGCCACTGAAATTGTGTACTGCATTATCAACCATCTGTAGAACATGAATGATTCTTAGATACATGGCACACGACAAACAGTGTACAAAAAAGGATCTACCAGAAAAAGAGAAGATATTTTATTCAAGAAATACAAATTGATGGTACCAGCCATCTTTGGAAGCCACTACCATGAGGCAAATAGGACATTAAACTTGAGTCCTTTGCTCAGCACACCAGAAAAGTGTGTTATTATACACTGCCAGCTGCCTAGTGCACAATTGCTCGAAAGGCTGTCTCCAGTTTCTTGACATTCCCAGGATATGGAGAAGAGAGGCACAACAAAGGCCCTTGATAGAAGGCAATTTCATTATTTCAGTTAAAGCCCCAGAAATGGTTTGTATATATGTGAGTTCAAATAAAAAAAACCAAAAATACCCATTTAAGCTGGCTTCCATCTTTGGCTTGATTTAACTACCAGGAAAGAAAATGGGATGAAAGAGATGCATTTTTACTATTTGCCATAAAAGTAATATTTGGATCTTCTATTTAACAGCATAGTTCTAGTTTGCAAACCATCTGCACTATTTCCAAAAATATTTACCCCGTGACCTTAATAAGAAGGCATGAACATAATTTTTCATGGATTCCTAATGCCATGTAGATAAACACATCACTGTTGTTCAAAATTATGAAGCAAATTCTAAGGGAAAAAAACCCACTATTATACTTTTTAGTTCTATACATTTACGGATATGCTTTCCAATATTCCACTCTTAAAATGAGATGGAGGGAAACAAAAGACTTGAATTAAAGAATGAATAATTCATGGCTACATCATTATTTTAAAAATCAGCCAACTAATCTTGGGAGCATGGATGCAAGCCAATAGAAATTGCTAGTATTAGTTTAATATTCTCTTGCTTTCAGTAAAATGTTGAAAATGTAGATTGGTTCATTTCTATATCTCCCATACACAGCATTTCTTTCTGCTATTTACATATTGTTTGGTAGAAATGTATTTTTAAAGCACACTTGGGAGGCATTTGTAAGTGAAGCACATTGCTATACTGATGGAGAAACTGCACTTCAAGGAAAGTTCCACATAATCAAAAGCAAACACTATGAATGCACAATCATGTAAAAATGAAACAAACACAAGGATTGGTTATGTTAGAACATCAAAGAATTTCAAGTGATGTATACGATTATAACATTCAAAATTAAGAAAGAAAAAACAATCAACACTAATATGCCAATGCTTCCAATGCACCTACGTGTATGTCTGTCTGGGTGTACACATCACACATACACAACTGTTGCATTCATTTATGTTTGGGTTTGGATCAGTGGTGGGATTCAAATAATTTAACAATCGGTTCTCTGCCCTAATGATTTCTTCCAATAACCAGTTCAGCAAACTGCTCAGAAAGTTAACAACCGGCTCTGCTGAAGTGGTGTGAAGTGGCTGAATCCCACCACTGGTTTGTCTGTTTCAAAAATGAAAGCACTTCTGTAAAAACTTTTCTGCACCTTGTCAGTTGTTTATATCATGTGTTATCAAGCAAACATTATCTCCCAAATAAATATATTGCTCTTACCATCTATGTATAAATCCTAATCATTTATCTAATGAATTGAGAAACCATACTATTAATAAAATGGAGGGATTTACCCATCATCTTATTTTTTTCTTATCAAATTATTTCTTGGACATCTCTTTAGAGATGAGAGAATTATGTTTATATAATCATTTCCTTAATCTTACTGACAACTTTTTTCACAACACGGTGAAGCAGTAAACATTATCCATCTTATATTAATTTGTTACAATGTTGTACATAATGGAGTACAAGCACTGCTACTGTCCTTTGTTTTTCAGACTATTCCAGAACATGCAAATTATAAACTATCCATTAACTCTGAAGCATATAGCACTGACATCTTTGCCAGATGGGTGCAAACAAGAGTTACTATTGGATATATTTGTAGCTCTAATTCAACGGCAAAAAAAATGTTAATTAGAAATGTTATGAGAATTTGATGTGGCTATTGGGGAAATAATTGTTTGCTTTTGATAACTCAGCCAAGTATTATATTTTTATAATATACACTACCTTACATAGGAGTGGAGAGGGAGGCACATTTTGTAGACAATGAGCTGGCAGTGAATCAGAATCTAGACTACATATAAAAATTTTTAATACAGTGCTTGCTTGAACTTCTGTTAGTGCAGATTATTCTTGCAGATTAACAACATTAAAAGCCTACAGTAGTTGGCTTATTTTTTCTTAAGAGTCGGATGATGGTGGTGATGACATATTATAAACTTTTGTGGGGCAGAAAAAGAAAGAAATAATAGTCTCACCAGACTCTTCCTTTGTTCTGAGAAACAATTTCTATTCAAAGTAAAAATTATTCATGATACGCATGAATTAAACCAGATATTAAATATCCCTTATTTATGAATAGAAGATCTTATATCAGTGCAAAAGAAGAAGTGATTAAATTATCATGCATCTGCCTCAAATTGATCTTTTGTTGCCGTTAACCAAGTTCTAACTTTATGGATATTCGTTTTTTTCTTTCGAAGTATTCCATTCAATTGTAACAGTGGTATCCTTCATTTTTTCAGTAAATGTCTTGCAATGTGCCTTCTATGCTGATTTATAAGCAGGTTAGCGAAAAATGAATAGAGCATTAAAAACAATTGTCCCAATGTACATTCTGTTCATGAAAGCCCACTAGGGACTGTGGGAAATACAGAAACTATTCTAATGTATTCTGGTGGTTGTTACTTCAGAGCAAAATGGTTACTGATGAGCACTTTACAGCTGATTATATTCCAGATGCTGTTTTTACAAAGCTATTACAGTGATTCTAAAACCTCTATAATCATGTTGGCCAGCATTCTTGGGCAGCTGTTGAGGATCCACAATTGAATCCTGATGCATCAACACTGAAAAGCATCAACTTCATTCTATGAACAACTGGAAAACTCTCTTATCTCCATGAAGAGAAAAGGAAAGGAAGCAATGGATGTTCCTTGTTCTTTTGATTTACTTATTAATTGACAACACTTATACAGGATAGATTTACCTGTCATATTTTTCCTACAAAGTTGAGTGAAGACTAATAATAGGAAGGAGTTGGTGCTCACTCCCTTTATGCTGATTCCACCATGCCTATCCCTATATTTGTGGCAGCAGTACTGTAAATATAATTCACTGGGGGACATTCAAGAAACTTAATTTGATAAACTTGGTGAATACATAAAAAAGGGAATAGTTACAAAAATCATCAGACTATATATATTTTCACTTTTTCCTTAATAGTAGCATTTTTTCTTCCATTTCTAAATAAATCTGGGAAAAATAAAAAGTGCTAAATAATATTTTTTGTCGTAGTTTTCGTGATGTATAATCCTGTAATTTGCACAATATGTAGTGCATATTCCTTATCTATGCACTGCCCAAATAAATGAAAACTCTAACATTGTAGAAATTTAAATTTCACTTAAAGCACATCCAGATCTTGCTTTATATAGTGACAATAATAAAAGTATTGCTAGTGATATGCAGGATTTTGAATTGATTCAATGGCTGTTGGGCTCTTAATATTAATGGAACACCAACAACGGTTTCAGGAAAGGGGAAACTTAATCAACAATTTTTAAAAAGTTACTATTTACTGAATATTTTTATGAAAACATTTTAGTTACTAGCTGATCCTAATCTAGATCAAACAGTAAGACAGAAGAGTTCTATAGTTGTGACACATGATACATTCATGTAAATATAAAAACTGATTTCTAAATGAAAAAATCAGAGGATAATGCACATTGTTATCTTTTATTTTAAAAAAATCAATTTAATTAAAACTTGAAATTCTGTAACTGTAAGGTCCATGTGCATAAGGAAAGATAAATTAGATTTGGTATTTAGTCAGCAAAAGTTGTGCCAGAAATGATGACATTACTACCAAGCACATGACCATGTCAGAATCAAGGAGCAGACCAAATGACAGGTCCCATTTTAAAATAACATATTTGATGAATATGCCCATTGTTCTGATACACTTGGTCAGTGCCATTCTCCAAATGTATTTATTATTCTAGAGAGAATCATTACTAATTTTGCTCAAAGCACTCTTAAAGGATATACTGTACCTACTCCCTAAAGAATGTCTTATCTTCAGATTCTAAAGGGAAAATCCTGTATGATATTGCCAAGGTTCACATTGAGCTCTAGATAAATGACATTATTTAAAATCTATTAACTATAAAAAGTTATAATCTATTTGTCACAGGCACTCTTTATACACTGTTAAATGCATAAGTATGAACAGGTGTCATGGAAGACAAGAGCACTTGACAGATGCTCTCTTATTTAAACGTTTATGGGGTATATATGCTGCTTTTACAAACTAAATGAATCCAGTCTTAATGCAAACTTCCATCTCTACAACTTATTTAGGGATTCAGGGAAAATAACATAAATATACATGCAATGCAGAATCCCCCAAAATGTACTTATGGGTCTAATGGTATATTTGAAAGATCTAGTGTTATACAGTCTATTATATTTTCACCTGCTAGTGAGGGTTCCCCCCCCCCCAATCCTTTCTCATAATTGTCTCTCATTCTGTGTACAATGGCAGTGTATGTGTGTCTACGTGTGTGCGCGTACATACATATGTATATTTAATTTGAATAAGAATAAAAACCTTAGGCTTGATTATGGCAAGAAAATACAAATAGTGGGTAAAAATGCTATCAAGCAAGACAAACTCTTATTAGAAAAGTGTATGAAACCAGCTTGTGCTTTTTCCTAATTAGTTCATTTCTATTTTTGAGGCTAAAGAAGGTTCAAAACTATTGTTTTAAACATCAGAGCTGAACATATTAAATAAAAGATGTCCTGTGCCTTTAATATTCTCAAGCTGGTATACTTTGAATAATTGATTTTTCACCAATCATAATAGTGTACAATTATTTGACAGGCCTTTTTATTGGTGACAGGGATTTCCTTATAATGGACAGCTTACAATAGACAAGAAATTATGTATTTAATAAATTATTGCCTAATTTTTCAGAAGGCAGTATTTATACACCCTGAAGTCAGCCCTAGCACATTGCTATTTGTTGCTAAATCGGAATGTACCAAAACGTTTAGTAAAACCTGAATTTGAGAACATACCATTATTGGAGTGTACCTCTAGTCCTTTGCTACTCATTATTAAGCAGGAGTCTTACTGAGCCAGTAAATAAAACCCTAATAGAAACAACCCCTACAAATATCACAGCATGCTAGATTAACATGGGGAGCTACAATGATCAGCTGAACTGTAAGTGACACTGATTTCATGAAACAGTTTGATTTGGTTTAATCCTTTAAAAAGTGCTTTTCACCTTCATGGATCAATACATCACTTACAGATCAAAGCACAGTTTTAGCATTATCTACCTTGAATTTCAGGCTCACTCTATCACAAACATCTTTCCATTTACTTTGTTAAGAGTGGTGTCAAGAAATACTAAATTGAACAAAGCCTCCAGGATAGTTTAGAAACAGGGACTGTGTGTTTATACATAAGGTTTGTGTGTGCGCATATTTGCTCATGTATGTTTTTACCTAAATTCCATCACAGATGGAGGGTTTGCTGGTCTTTGCTTGGAACCAAACCTTTTGCAGGACAGAATGGAAAATGAAAAAGTTCCCACATGATAGAAGAGCAGGGAAAGGAAAGAAGAGGCATATAGGCAAAAATCAGTTCTCCACCAAGACAGGATTTGTTAAGGGCTGGCTCACAATTACTTGCACCACATAATCCCTTGGTATTTTCAGTTCCTCCAGTTTCATTTTGTCTGCGAGTGGCCGGCCTGAAAAAAACCATCGCTGACTTCTAGGTTCTACGCCTTCCACTGTGTGTAATCGTCTCTTCATGTGATACACAGTGTCCATACTGCGAACCACAAGTTTGAGGTCTTTGCCTGTTGAGAGGCGTAAACGAAGCTGGCATTCGTGACCGGAGTTAGGCGGAGGATCCGGAAAATCCAGAGTCTCTAGATCACCCTTCTCTTCTATCATGTTGATGGGTTGGGCAAGGCAGTAGACAGGAAGCTGGTATCTGTTTCCCAGTTCATCATAGCATTCTGTCAAAGCACCTTTAGAAGAAAAGGAGGGAGAGGGGAACTGAGTAAATAACACATTTAAAAAAAATTAAAACAATGTTGCATTTCTTAAATTACTTGAAATATTTTTTCAACTTTTATCGTTCATCCTCTTCAGAATGAAAAGTATTTTCTAGTATTAGAAGTGAATGCATATGCTATTTTTTGGGGGGGGGGGGGGAGAAAGGTTAGTTTATAAATGGCAAGTTGTAAGCAATGAATTTAGAGAAAGTAAAAACATATTGACCTTTGTAACTAGTTCTCATAGAACATATAGTATGTTACCATATTTTTTGGACTATAAGACGCATATAACAGTATAAGATGCACCAAAATTTTGAAGAGGTAAATAATTTTTTAAAAAATAGGTTTTGCCCTCCCCAGCCCCCAGGAGCACTCTGCCGGCATCCCAAACTCTCTTGCCGCCCCGAGTCCCTCGTGGAGATGGGAGCGGGATATAAATACAATAAACTTAAACTTAAACTG
>JAPKID020004414.1:0-11698 GCA_026931265.2 Tropidonophis doriae
GTATTTATAGTTTAATTTATTTTAAAATGTTTGTATATGTTTTTGCATGTTTTTTAATGATTCCCTGTAAGCCGCTCTGAGTCCCCTCTGGGAGATGGGTCCGGGGTATAAATTTAATAAATTGGAAAAAAAATGGAAATTGGTTTCCAAGACAAAGGATATATGGTTATTTTCTATCATGTTGGTTTATTAGCATATCTTGATATAATGGTTAACAAATGTGATCATCTAGGATACTATTATTTTAGTTTTTTACTTACAATATGTTTAGTTTTTGGGTTTTGCTCAGTTTTGTCTTGATTTTTTTTCCTTATATTAAAGGTGTTTTTTTATGTTCTTTCATTTTTACATTTCTATCAACCAAAATTATAGTTCTGTTGGTTGGTTGGTTGGTCGGTCGATCGGTCAGTTGGCCGGCCGGCCTGCCTGCCTGCCTGCCTGCCTGCCTGCCTGCCTGCCTGTCTATCTATCGATCTATCGATCTATCGATCTATCGATCTATCGATCTATCGATCTATCAATCTAGTTTCTTTATGAATGTTAGCCCAATATAATGTATCTATTAGATTCATGAAACATAAAAGACTTAACTGTCCCTCTGAAAGGGCAACCTAAAACTTAAGATCACTTTATTTGCAACTATCTGTTACAAGGGTAACAGGGTTGTCAAGTATATATAAAAGGGAGATCAAAATATGTTTCAGATGAAATGATTTTGATTAACAAGTACTCATCATTTAAGCTGAAATAAGAAATAAGTGATTCATAAGCATACTTTTAAATATTGGTGATTACATTTTTAGTGAATGTATTGCATTTATTCATTAATATGATCCTACTAAGATTTTTCAGATACATTACTGTAATATTTAAAAATCTTTTTACTTTGTAGAACAGATAATTATGTCTGAGAATTTTAATCAAGTTCTACAATCTTTATTAGTTCAGAACAATATCCCACTTACATGTAATTCATAAGAAGCATGGTAAACTCATATGCTGGAGTTTAATTTGGTGGATATATAATGACATTTAAATACTTTGTAACAAGATATTTTTTTAATTGCATGTTGAAATTGTTCTAAATTAGATTGTTTTATGGTACCTCAATTTTTATTGGAAAAGATTAAATAATATAATATAAACTCAATGCTGCATGTGGTCATACGACTACTAGTATGAATTACTACATGGAAAAAAATCACCCCATTTTTTTCTAAATGATATTTAAACATGATTATTAAAGGGATCATTTTTTATAAGTCAAATGAAAAAGATTTTTTCTCTTATGAATACATTGTGCAAAATTGCATCAATCAATGTTTACATAATACAGGCAATCCTTGACTTAAAAACACATCTATCTATCTATCTATCTATCTATCTATCTATCTATCTATCTATCTATCTATCTATCTATCTCTATCTATCACCTATCTATCTAACAAATTTATATGGGTAGAGAACTCACTTATAGATTACTCCAGGTAGCTTGCAACACTAAAAATCCCTACATAAAACCTTACCCCATCCTTCACATGGTCCAGTGTTTCTCCAGAATAAAAAATAAAACCAAATATATTTTATTCTACTCAAATAGTTATTTAAATAAACATTATGACATTTAACATAGCAGGGGGGAGGGGCAATAAAATTATACAGTTTTGGAGGTAAATGATGAACAGAGTTGGAGGTGGAGTTACCCAATCATCCCTTCTAATTTGATTTCCTTTCTGGTGAGGGGATTAAAAAGTAACCCAAACAGAGAGAAAGAATTCCTAGATCAGCCCCATATTTGTGAGACTTTTCTAGGAATTTACCTCTGTGTCTAAAAACATTCAAGAAGATTAATCATTCATTGACCTCTTCTCCCTAAATAGATGGCACACCTAATCACATGGAGTTCGTTTTCTTTCTAGTAGCCATGGACAATTTACAGATACACTTCTACTCTAAGCTAGTCAAATGTGAGGCAAAAATGTGGGTCCCAAAATAGCTATTATAAGAAACTTCATTCATTTCTAAATGAGCTTCATGGTGCATATAGCCAGTCACTAAATAATTAAATAATGTTTAACTGAGAGCAAATAGTTAAGAATGCTTCCTGTTATCGTACATTCTCCCACGTCACTCCAGTTTATTTTTGCCTTTATTTATGGCTGGTGATGAATTTCCAAAGCACTACACTTCAGTTCAGTGTTGTTCAGCTTTGACAACTTTAAGAGTGTGAACTTCAACTCCAGAAACTTCCCAGCCAGTCTGGGGGATTCTGGGAGCTGAAGTCCATACATTTTAAAGTTTCCAACTTGAAAAATACTGCTTTGATAATTCACCATTTTTATTATTTTATAATGTTTGTGAACATTACACATTCATTTCTTTTATTTATATCCCATTTTTCTTCCATAAGAGTGTAACACTGTCTTTTCCAATTTTGTCCACACCTCAGTATTGAGATAGGTTGAGTAAGAAATTAAGAGCAGATTCTCACACTAAAAATGACTAATAAAAAAATCTATAAATTATATCCAGGTACAGGCTGACCCACTTCTTATCCTCCTCATAAGAAGTTAACACTTATAAAAAAATAAATTTCCTATATATGAAGTTAACAGTTGAAAGCCAAAAACATCACTGGAATATTTGTGCTACCACTTTAACTAGTTTAAACTTGTTAATCAAATCTCAGGCTTGTTTCTTGAATTTTACCTTCCAGACTCAGTTCTGTTAAAAAATTGTAACATAGATAAATGATCTGAATTCAGCAAATGAGATTGCATGGCTAAGAATAATCATAGCCCTGGGTTTTGCACTTAGTTCTGTGGGAAGTTAAAACCCACCCCTATCCTAGAAAAATGAAATATCCTGGAAAATATTGAAAAGACAGAATATTATATTTCCCTAGATAAGAAATGGAGAAATATGACTTTAGGCAGGAAACAGACTCACTCTTAATAGCCCCCACTTTTGTCAACGAGCTATTAAAGGCCTGGGCCAGTCTATTCTACATAACAGAGATAGGAGTAGCCTTCCACCCATCTCACCACATGGCACCTGGGAGGATTGCATCAGCCAACAAGACAAACAGGCTTGGGTCACAACACAGCCTAGAGTTGCCCTTGGATCACCCCCTGAGAGTCTCACAACCAATCAGAACGCATTTCTTACACAGAAACAGGAAGTTCTGGGATGCAGCCCAACAGAGGGCATAAAACCATCTCTGCCTCTTTTCTCCTTCACTCAACATCTTGAAGGATGTGGTCCCCCTTTTCTGCTCAGGAGCTGAAGCCATATGATCCTGTCCACCATTAAACCATCTTTCCAAGCAGCTTCCATGTTTCCAGAGTCCTGAATTCCAACAATTCAACACAATCCCTGAACCACATATACTTTAGTATATAAAGTTCACATTAGGAGTTGGTGGCTTGTTGGTTTGTTTGGGGACTTTGGCATTTTGGTGGATTATTTGATGATATATTAGCTTCTGATGTACTTTTAATTAATTATCAACTTTAAAAAATTAAAGTGAAATCAAGAAGTCTGACAAACATGAAGAGAAGTTAGAGCCACAAGGATACATTGCTGTCCTTGAACTCAGCAAACATACTCTGATCATCAGAGTTTTCTTATATTCTTAACAGTGGGCTTGGTGCTATGAATTCATAGCACTTTGAAGCAATTCCTTTTGATGGCTGTGTTTCAATCACAAATTTGCCACTTCATGTAAAATTCTTCCCTGAGATAGATACACTTTACTACAGAAGTAATTTTAAATGTTGATAGAAGAGTTCACAATATCCCGCTGCTTGCATCCAGCGGAGGTCAAATTTTGCTGAGATCTTCAAGTAAATAGTCAAAAAATATTACTCCTCTGACTAGATCAGTTCTGAATGCTTTCAAAGAATACACTGCATTCAAAAATGACCTACTAACTCTTCTTTCTGGGAGGCTCCAGAAATCTTGGGGGAGGGGAAAAGCCCCATGCCATTTCTCTGTGCTCCTATTGCTGGGTGTCTCTGATCTCCCAGACATACACCAAACAATAAGACAAAAGACCATTTAGGCTTCTGCATTGTTTTGGGCACTTAGGCTGAATTTGATTGTCTTTAGATAAGAAATTGGTAAATAGCAATAGCACTTAGTTTTAGTTTAGTTTAGTTTTATTTAGATTTCTATCCCGCCCCATCTCCACAAGGGGCTCGGGGCGGCGCACAAGGGAAAAACACATACATACAGTTACAATAATATAAAACTTAGACTTACATACCACTTTACAGTGCTTTACAGCCCTCTCTAAGTGGTTTACAGAGTCAGCATATTGCCCCCAACAATTTGGATCCTCATTTTACCCACCTTGTAAGGATGGAAGGCTGAGTCAACCTGAGCCTGGTGGGAATCGAACTGCCAAATTGCAGGCAGCTGAGTCGGCAGAAATAGCCTGCAGTACTGCACTCTAACCACTGCGCCACCATGGCTTCTACACTAGTATCTAAATTAAAAACTAGGAAAACCCTCATACAGATATGAAAATTCTTCATTCCCACAATACAGTGTTTCTCAAATTCAGCCACTTGAAGATGTGTGGACTTCAACTCCCAGAATTCCAATGCTGGCAGAGGGATTCTAGGAGTTGATGTTTGTGAGCTTCTGAATCTTCATGGACTGACAGGAGGGATAGTGGTTATCCCTATCCACGATCCCAACCCACTATGCATCATCTCAGACTATAAAGATTCAGACTGGCACAAATTTGATCTAACTGACACCCCAGTTAGCACCTCCAAGTGCTTCAAGAACCGTCTAAAAGGATGCAAATGACCAGCTGTCTGCAAGGAATATAAATCCTTCCATTCTTCAACTATCCTGTCAGAGCTGAAGAAGCTGCTTGGATGAGAAGCGAAACATCTTCAAAGAAAATAAAGGAAGTCCAGTTGCCTCCTGAAAAAGCACCTTTGGATCCTGGAAGCCTGGTTTTCCACCAATAAACAGACACATTGACATCAACCCAATCTACCAGTTGCTGAGAATGAAAGAACGGCATCAACCATGGACTTGAAGGTAGCATTTAAAATTAAATCTAAATGCCATCCATCTCTATTTTCCATGGAAAATGATAGAGAATATTTCCAATTACTAACTTTTTAAAGCTTTGTTTTTTTAGAGCTAGCTTGGTATTATAGCTAAAGGCACTAAAATAAATAGTCACAGTCCTGCCTTATGTAGAAGCCTGGGTCAGTCATTTTTTTCTCAACCCTAAAAAGACAGTAATGACAAAAAATGTTGCTAACAGAACTATTCATTTTGCCCAATTAGACATTAAGAGCCAAAACTGACTGAAAGATATACATACAGAGAAAGATATACATACAGAACCTTGCTTTTCAAACTCACAATTACTAGACTTTCAACTTCGCTATTCAAAACTACAGGTAGTCCCCACCTTACAACAGTTCATTTTAGTGACTGTTTGACGTTATAATGGCCTTAAAAAGGTGACTAATGGCCGTTTTTCACACTTATGACTGTTACAGCATCCCTATGATCACATGATCAAAATCCAGATACGTGGTACCTCACTCATAGTTAAGACGTTTGCCGTGTCCG
Organism: Tropidonophis doriae; assembly: GCA_026931265.2. Classification (NCBI taxonomy): domain Eukaryota; kingdom Metazoa; phylum Chordata; class Lepidosauria; order Squamata; family Natricidae; genus Tropidonophis; species Tropidonophis doriae. The sequence continues at coordinate 5,605 of JAPKID020004414.1, forward strand.
AGGGTCACGTGATCCCTTTTTGCAACTGTCTGTCAAGCAAAGCCAATAGGGAAGCCGGAATCACTTAACAACCATGTTGCTAACTTAACAACTTCGATGATTCACTTAACAACTGCAGCAAGAAAGGTTGTAAAATGGGGCAAAACTCATTTAACAAATATATTAGGTATCCCGTGCCATTGAATGTCCATATGGAATCTTTTTGAATCGCTCTTGAAACAGCAGCTTCATCAGATGTCAGACATTCATTAGCAGCAAAGGAAATTTCGAACACAATGGCTGCCAAGGATCTTTCTAAATTAAGTAAGGTGAGTGCGTCATATTCCCCTATACTTTTTTTTTTTAACTATGAGCAGGAACCAAAGTGATGTGTTATTACCAAAAAGAGTGGGAGGAAAAATTCTTCCTCTCTCCTGGCCTCTTGCAATAATTGCTTAACAATTCTGCATACCTCTGATAGGAAAAATGCCTGTTTACAACAGAGTTTCTCAATGCTGGCTGGGGAATTCTGGGATTTGGAATTCACCCATCTTAAAATTGCCAAAGTTGAGAAACTGCCCTACGACATCATCCTGAATAACAGTTCCTCACTGTTGATGGTACAGGATAAAAAGCTGCATTATACTCTATACTCAGTTGTGGAGTTTTGTTTTGTTCCTATACCACTTTCCAGTTTAAACTAGGCTACTACGAAACTGTTTTATCTTTCTTAAATCTCTCTGCAAAGCAGGTTCCTTGTCTTAGGAGTTGTGCTTGATTATTCATTTGTAAATAATGTTATCTTATCTAGCCATAGCACCATGTTCATTTGCCTATGGGAACATAATAGCATAAGCTTGTTTATCCTGTCATCTCTGCAGACTCCACTGTAAAAAAATGATAACAAAAATTATTTGTGTAATATAACCATGCCACAACTGAATCAGCTGCTTAGTGCTAAAAAGCTGATAAGCTAATGGAACACCAGTCACTTGGAGAACTGTCAGAAGGCAAAAACTCAACAACACCAAAGGGAGTGCTTTGCTCCAACACTCTGTAGCCACATAAATAAACACTAGCATGAACTTTTGAAATGCTTGCTTAGAAGTAAACCCCTCACAGAAAGTTCAGAAACAAAGCTAGGTCAGGACTCATTAATATTTGAATGCCAGAATTCTTGCATCTTGCATGCTGGAAAGTTAAAAAAAATCCCAAAAGAAGGGAATGACTCAATTACAAACATAATTTATAATTGTAATTTTCTGTAATTTTTAAAATTCTGTAATAAGAAAACTGTGGATGTTTTCCTATGCTCTCCAGGCGTTGAGGTCAATGAGCGATATCGCTTATACCTTTTACATTAAAAGCATTACATGCATGTTTGTTAGGATTGCATGAGCCCTTATCTGAGAATAAGCATGTTAAGGCAGCTGTGATTTATTTCTTAGAAAACATACACAGGACGCCCAATCCTCCATAGGTCTCAAAGTAACAAAGAGCAAATGGGGATTTATCAGAAAAAAAATATTTTCAAAGCAACTTGCAAATTTATCAAATAACACTTAGCCATTCCTAGGGACTACTTTTGTTAAGGTGGAAAAAATTACAAGAGTGGGATAATAACAACACTATTTCTGGTAAACAGCTCCAACTGCTTCCAGAAGAAGGGGACCACAATGTATTTTGTACGTACATGAACACTAAGACTTCCTGTGGTGTCCAACCTGCTATTTCATATGCCACAGTAAACTTCACAGTTGGGGAGGTTTGCTTTTAGCTGTTGATGACATATTGAAGCAGTTCATCGGTAATGAAAAAGTAATGTTTCATATTATGTGGGTAAGCAACAAGTTCACCATTTTTTGTTCCTTCAGCAAGAACAAAACGAAAACATCGGAAGTTTCCATATTTTATTCTTAATGAATAATTGTTTACTGATTTATTTATTTCATCAAGCATGAACTAGATAACAGATATAAGTATAAACCTGATTATGACACATGCATTGGATACAAATAAAAGGGAATATTAGGACAAGGACGGTAGACACATTGGTGCACATGTACGCCCCTTAAAGACCTCTTAGGAATGGTGTGAAGTCAACACTAGACAGTCTAAGGTTAAAGTTTTGGGGGTTTGGAGAAGAAATCACAGTGTCGGGCAGAGCATTCCAGGTATTAACAACTCTGTTATTGAAGTCATATTTCCTGCAGTCAAATTTGGAGTAGCTTACCATAAGTTTGTATCTATTGTGAGCTTGTGTGTTGTGGTTGAAGCTGAAGTATTCATTGACAGGTAGGACATTGTAGCAGATAATTTTATATACTACCCTTAGGTTGGATCGAAGGCAGTGAAGTTCTAAATTGTCTAAGCTCAAAATTTCAAGTCTGGTGGCATAAGGTATTCTATTGAGAGTAGAGGAGTTAAGGGCTCTTCTCGTGAAATATCTCTGGACTCCTTTCATTGTATTAATGTCTGATATGCAGTTCTGAGATTTGTTTAAATTAATTTAGATAAAGATGTAGGAACCCATTCTTTTAAACAAGACACAGATCAATTTGGGGGTTATTATCATAAACATATTATCATAAATCAAATCTCATAGAACTCTCTCGCATGAATTCTTCAAGAAATGGAACTGTCTGTTTCTCCTTAGTAGTCCTGTTGTGGGGGAGTGATGGGGCGAAAACATTTCCTCTTGCTCTTTCACATAACATTAAATCCTAACTGGTAAGTCCAAACAGTGGTTTAGCATTACATCCAGACTGGGTCACTGATGGAAGTTACTCTGTTCCTTGTAAACCTTATCTTACTGAACTAACACTCTTAAATCAGCAAAGGATAAGCTGCTAAGCGAAGCAGGGTTGACCTTTGGATGGAATGTAATTAGAGGGTACAGACAGATGTTTCTGTTACAGAAAGATGGATGGTACAAGGATCTGCACTATTTTCATCTTTGAAATATTAGGTAGTATATACTTAGATATTTCTGACCTTGGGAGTTTCTGTCTAGGTTGACTGGGTTTTTCCCCCATTGCCTTCCATTCTAGTGTATAAAATGACTAACTACATGCAAGTTTTCAATCCAAAAGATTTGTCAAGTGGAATTTACAATCTATAGCAGCAATCTTATAGTAACGGAAAGTTCAAAAGTACTTTGAAAAATCTCAACAAATGAACATCTTTGCAAGCAAATACAGAACTCAAAACCTTTTAAGTCCCTTTGAGGATATCATTCAGATAACAAATATATTCACATTTGTTTCATCTGATTTCTTACAACCCCAAATGGGTCAGAATGGTGAAGTTTAAATGGTACAATTCAAAAACTATTAAAATGAATGAATATAACAAAGAAAGGGGAAACAAACACCTGAAATTAGGCCACCTCAAACAAAGGAGAAGGATGTTTAAGCAATCTGGTTAAGCTTAATACACCATTTTAAAGTGAGGGGGGGGAGAAAGGAACCACAGACTCATGCAAATGTTCAGGCACAAAACTTTCACACAAAATCCTAGTTACACCCAGTAACAATGCAGCTATTTATGGCTATCTGCAGGGTTGTGCATCAAAATCTAAAAGATGGCATTCATGATTTTCTGATTGAAATCCCATTCATTTTTCTATGTGTGCAACAGTGCATTTTTATTAACAATTAATAAAATGCCCCCTCTAGCTGCTCAAAAGTTGTCAAAAATGATTAAGAGCAGCAACAAATATTTAATAAATCAAGCCAAAGACCACATCTGCTATTTTAAAGCAGACAGATAAAACAGAAGTAAAATATTAGTTTAGTCCAGTCTACTTTTTCAAGTTCTGAAAACTATTTTGATCACTTGAAACCCAAGATAATGAGCACCACAACTGTTTTGTTCTGAATTTTTTTCAACTACTGTACATTTGTATTCAGGACAGAAAATGTTTGAAAAGTTTTAATTAAAAAGTTCACTCCAAAATATTTTGGTTTTTTGCATTTTTAATTATTTAATACAGCAAAGATCAACCTCAAATCATTAAATTTTTACCAGTAAACATTAGTTTTAAAACAGCTTTTATCTCTAGATATCATGGAGAAAAAATTAGCTCAAATATAATTTAAATATATAGTCATGATGCACCACAGCAATTACCATTTTGAAGCTCTTTGAAAGTTGTACTACAATCACATTTTGTCTTATACAGCCTATGTTGACTTTGTGTTGAAAGCTTGGCCTTCAAGTGGTGCAATCCACATGGGAAAGACATCAAAAAAGGCAAGATAGCGCCCCAAGTGGCTATTGAAAGCTTCACCTCTTTTTTATGTGCCGAAAAACCACACAGAATTTTAACCACATGGTCATGGATTGCATTTTAATTCCCCTCCCATCCACACCCACACGTAGAGTTCTCTATAGGTCTCTAAACTACAGAGGGGTATAGGTAATCTTTGCTTGCCAACTGCCTTGTTTAATGGTTATTCAAAATCATTACAACATACAAACTTTCTGACCAATCTTCACATTTACAACTGTTGTTTTATCCCAAATTGCCATCTGGAATCTTTGTAACTGGTTTATGAGAAGCAGAGTGAGTAAAACATTTTCCTCCCACCACTGGAATAATGAATGATTTATATATTTATTAATTAGGAACAAGATTAATTTGGACCAATCTACATTTTGTCTGCAATCTGACCCTAATGTTTCAGATGACAATCAACCCTCTGGAACCACCTATCCCCCGACCTTCGTATCATCATGGACCTACGCCTCTTCCGCTGGGCACTAAAGACACATCTATTCCAAGAGGCCGGCCTGGCTTAGTTTTAATGGATATAGTTTTAATTGATTGATTGATTTTAACCCTTTTTCAAATCTAAATTTTAGCACAGACCTTAATTTAATTCACTTTTAACTGTTTTGTACTGTATTGTTTTATATTTTTTATATTTCTGTGCGCCACCCTGTGTCCCTCTCGGGGAGATAGGGCAGGATACAAATTTAATAAAATGAAATGAAATGAGAATCTTCTCTAGCTTCAGAAAGCGGCTTCCGATTCTTTTAGCAGCGGCCACTCTATGAGTGTGTTCTATGGTTATGGGCAGGCTGCCAGAAAACAAAATGCACAGGTACAGTATATATGGTACCTTGCTCAATAGTAGTAACTTGGTAAGGCCACACCTGGAATACTGCATTCAGTTTTGGTTGCCACAATGTAAAAAGGATGTGGAGACTCTAGAAAGAGTGCAGAGAAGAGCAACAAATATGATTAGGGTACTGGAGGCTAAAACATATGAAGAACAGTTGCATTTCTAAATTAAGGCTATAGCCTTGGCTATTGCATGATCCCAGGAAAAAACTATACTTTTTTAAAAAATGTTACAGGTACTGCCTATATATATTTATATTATCTCCCTTCAAATTGAAATAACATTATGCTTCAAAAATTATATTAAGATTAGTTTTAAAATCACAAATTTAGTTTTTAATTATAAACCATTTTTATATATTTCTTAATCAGGCGGACATACTGTGTTGTTCAGTATGCCTTCTAGATGCCTGCGTTGGTTAGGCATCTAGAAGAACCAGATTCAAGTCTAACCTGAACCTCCCTTGGCACCATGTCTCTCAGCCCAACTTGACTCAGAAGGGTTGTTATAGGGAGGGTGTGTGCAATGAAAAGAGGATACAATGTACATTGTCTTGAGGCCCTGTATTAAAGCTGGGATATAAATACATCATCCAACGTATCTCTATTAATTTCTACCAATTTCTTTGTATTTAAGTACAATGACAATAAAGATTATACTTATACTTACTTATACGAAGTTGGGAAAAATTAGATTTGCTTTTGCTGATAATGCAGAATAGACAGTGATGTGCTATAATAGCCTTCCTTTGCAGCATGTGAACTGAAAAGGGAAAATACACACTTCACACCAAAATTCTACTACACATGTTAAAGTAGCTCTTAAATCTTCCTATTATTCTGTGCATATATAAAGGGGTCAATATAGTCTCTAATAGTTTTTGAAAACCAGTGTACGTATCTACTGAAATCATCCCTCGTTTATGACTTGGTGTCGGAGGGGGACCCGGACCTGGTAGGGATCACGGACACCTGGTTGGGCCCAGA
>JAPKID020004415.1:0-11698 GCA_026931265.2 Tropidonophis doriae
TCTGGCGGAACAGGCGAAGGTCGGTGATGACGCGTAACTCTGGGGGAAGGTCGTTCCAGAGGGTGGGGCCCATCACATGACCACAGGGATGCTGCCATGGCCATGAATGTTCATACATCCATTCAGCACCGCTTCTGAACAAATGGCCATAAGTCAAAGACCACCTATAGTAACCTTTTTGTTAAGCCTTTAGTGCAGGGGTATCCAACCTTGGAAATTTCAAGACTTGTGGACTTCCACTTCTAAAATTCATCAGCCAGCATGGCTAGATGGGGAATTCTAGGAGTTGAAGTCCATGGGTCTTAAAGTTGCCAAGGTTGGACATCATGCCTTAGTGAATGAAACCCGTTGTGTATTAATGTCAGCCAAACCTGTTGAGACTATACCTCTCACCATTTTCCACAATAAAATTATATCTGCTGGTGATGGTAACTAATCCAGTTTGTTTGAAGGAAATTATCCATATTCTCTCACTCACTATAGTGGCGCAGTCTTGAAGCTGTATTAATTGAAACAGGAGAACTGAATAGTGTTTGCCTTTACAAGTTATCAAACTTCTTACAAAGTTACTGTTTCAAGAAAAAAATATACAATAGGTAATTGTTTCCCATGAATCAGTTTAATAAATTTTCATCTTTTTTGTCTTAGAAGAAAAACTTTTTGTTATTCCCAGCCATATTTCCACAAGTAATAAAAGCAAGAAAATAAAAGGGTGGAAAAAGTATATTAATTGTTAGAGCTAGCTCATCAAGTTACTTGCCACTATTTCCATACAGTGACTTATTACATTTGAGTCCCAAATATCTGTTGCTAAGTGAATTTTGTCCCCTTTTTACAACCTTTGCCACTTCGTTAAATAAATCACTCCAATTGTTAAGTTAGTAATATGTGAATATTAAGTGAATCTTACTTCCCCATTGACTTTCCTTGCTAGAAGGTCACAAATGGTGATTACATGACCCCAGGCCCTACAAGTGTCATAACTGAACCAGTTGCCAACCATTCTGAATTTTGATTGTGTGGTTGTGGTGATACTGTAGATGTACAGTGGTGGGTTGCAGGAGGTACACCCTGGTATGGGCATACCGGAACCTGCCTGGAGCACTGGGTACCATTACGGAACGGTGCTCCGGAGGGCCTACCTTCCCGCCCGAGCTCCTTACCAGTGTTTTAAAGCTTTTGGTGCTTATGCGCAGGGCACATACAGTGCCTGTGCGATGCCCTGCCGAGCAGCTGGAGCATCACAGGCTTGCGGAAGCATTGCTGGCAGCTACAATGCATGTGTGCACGCTATATGCGTCCATGTGCGCAACTCTGGGCCCATTCCAACTGTACCAGTTGGAATGGGATCCGGAACTCGCCACTGATGTCGTAACTCTGAAAAGTAGTCATAAGTCACTTTTTTCAGTGCCGTCCAAGTGTCCGAATTTTTATCAACCTAGAGGATGCAGCAGTGGTGATAAGTGTGAAAAACGGTCATAGGTTGTGGTGGTGCAGTGATTAGAATGAAATATTGCAGGCTGATTCTGCCCACTGCCTACAGTTCAATCATGACGGGCTCAAGATTGACTCAGTCTTCTGTCTTTCTGAGTTTGGTAAAATGAGGACCCAGATTGATGGGGATATATGCTGACTCTGTAAACCTTTTATAAAAGTGCTATAAAGCACTATGAAGTAGTATATAAGTCTTAGTGCTGTAAGTCCCCTTTTTCAATGCTATTGTAATTTCAAATGGTCACTTAATGAATAGTTGTAACTTGAGGATTCCCTGTAGTTGTAGAGAAGAAGAGAATGAATTAATTTATATCACAATCCTAATTTAAGTACCAGTAAAGCCAACAAAAATTGGTGTTTTTAGGTGAAAGACAAACCCTTGGCTGACATTCTGAGAGGATCTTCAATATTTAACTAGAGAAAAAAAAAAACACTTAACACTTCTGTTTAATGATAACAACATGGAGTTCCTGACATGGAATTTAATGAGATGTTCCCATGAGTGCTTCCCATTTTTCTTAGGAACCATTCAGTCAAAGACTTGCCGAAATCTGCGTTATTCTTATCCTGTTGAAGCAAAGGGAAAAATTACTTGTTTTACAATCACAGTTCAATAGCATGGACTTCCAAGATATTGTTCTACAGTCAAATCTATTCTTTTATTACATGAAGTTCTTTTCAAGCAGAACAAGCTACATAAGCTCAACTCCTTTGCAAGTTTTAACTTTGAAATATTTGTGGTTAATGCCTTACTTTATTATTTATTTATTTGGATTGGAGAAGCTGCTTTGTATAAAAGACAAAAGTGAACAAAAAGCACTTACATTTGTCTCCAAATCTTTTGATTTTCAGGCCTCTTGTCACTTGCTTGCTTCTTGAATTGAATGTTTTGAATTGAAACATAGGCTGAAACTTGTCTCCCCCCCCCCCCTCCCCAGCCTCTTTGTGGAAGTTTGCAATTGAAAATCTTTAGGAGAAGCCAGGAGAGTTAAAATGCCTGGGTTCAGAAATAGCGGAGAGGAAAATATGCTCTACGCAAGGCAATGACATTCAGTATTCTTGAATTTAAAAACAGTGTTTTTCAGGAGTAGCATTGCTCCGCCAAGCACAAAAATCTACATCACGCAATATTCAAATTGCAGTGAAATGCCAGGTTGAGGCGAAGCAGTTTTGTAGATCTGTGAAGGTGTACGTAACTCCCCATTTTCATGTCTGATCCAGATTATTCATTGCTTCAATTTAATTGAGAAAATAAAGGTCAACTTCACACAAGTGGAAGCAGGAAGCCTCCCCCCCTCCCCCCAATGTATTTGACCCTACATTCAAACAGTGTAAGGAAATGCAGACAGGCCTTCATTTCTGACCATCATTGTAGACCAGAACTTTAGTTACGGTAAAGCTCTTAAGGGGAGCTGAAGAAGATTCTTGGATGAGAAGCGAAACATCTTCAAAGAAAAAACGGAAAGTCCAGTTGCCTCTTAAAAAAGCACCTTTGGGTTCAAATAGAGTACTAAGCAATGCATTTGGCGGTTTTTTTGGGGTTTTTTCTGCAGCAGCGGGTACCATGCCATCATTAAGCAAATTTGGGTTATCTCGTTGCCTTTGCTAGTTGGAAGATCCTTGGGAAGGTTGTAAATGGTGATCACAGGACCCACAGGACCCACAGCTGCCATAAATACATGCGGGTCGCCAGTTGCCTGGATTTTGATCACATAACTGCAGGAATGCTGCAATAGCCGTAAGACTGGTTAGACGTAACTTTTTTTTAGCACCATCGTAACTTCAAAAAATCGCTAAACAAATTGTCATAAGTCGAAGACTAGCATTGCAGAATGGTTTGCAAAATAATGAATTTCCTTCCAGTCCTGCAGGATGCTCCTTTACAAGCTCTGCATTGGGAAGTCAGCTGTAATGCTGCAGATGGAGTGGTAGTTGAATTCAATATGTGGTCATATTAATCAGAATAGAGCTGGAAGGGACCTTGGAGGTCTTCTAGTCCAACCCCCTTCTCAATTAGGAGACCCTATATCATTTCAGACAGGTGGCTGCCCTGTCTTTTCTTTAAAATCTCCAATGATGAAGCACCAACAATTTACAAAGGCAAACTGTTCGACTGGTTAATTCTCACCGTTAAGAAGTTTCTTCTTCATTCCAAGTTGTTTCTCTCCTTGACTAGTTTCCATCCATTGTTTCTTGTCTGGCCTTCGGGTGCTTTGGAGAACAGTGGCCATCTTCTTTGTGGCCGTCCCTCAAATATTGGAAGACTTATCCTGTCACTCCTAGTCTTTCATTTCTCTAGACTGGCCATACCCAGTTCCTGCAACCGTTCTTCATATGTTTTTGTCTCCAGGCCTTTAATCATCTTAGTTGCTGTTCTCTGCACTTTTCCAAAATCTCAACATCTTTTTCATAATGTAGTGACCAAAACGATGCAGTATTCCAGGTGTGGTCTTACTAAGGCTTTATAAGACGGTACTAATACTTTACGTGATTTTGATTCTATGCCTCTGTTTATACAACCAAGGGCTGCATTAGCTGTATTTTTGGCTGCTGCCACATACTACTGGCTCATATTTGAGTGGTCTCCCAGTGGCGGTGAAAATACTTCCTTCACGTTTTTCAAATTCCGTCACACAAGTCATTTTCCATAGGAAACGGGCAGAGCACATGTTTGAAGAAACTCGAGTCATAATTCTGTCTCTTTGGATCAGAGACTAATTACAACTAACTATTATTTAGATTCTTGCTGCAATGTATTAGTTCCCCCCCCCCCATTGTCCTGAAAAGACCTTTTGATCACATATTTCTGACAAACCTTAAAATGTGTTTGCTAGCAAATTTGTTTTTCTTTTTAACAGCTACCTTTCATGTTTATACTAGTGCTTTCTCAAAGGCCCTGTCCAAATGGATCTAAATAAAACATTACTATATTGTTTGCTGTAGGAGCAGATGGTTCTTATTTCTGTGGACACATAACCTGATGGATCCTTTATACCTTAGCGTAAAATATGGATGTGATGTGTACAGTTGTTTGCTGCAATAAAAACAATACGGCTTAACAAATTCCATTACATGGAATACAATTTCATTCAAATACTGCATGTTTTGTGGAAATATTCAACACCATAAGCTGGAATTAATTTACTTGTTTACAAATTTAATCTGTTTTCAGATTAAAATGCAGGTAGGTCCTCCATTTATGACTGTAATGCAGCCTGCTTATTACGATTGTAAGTCATGATAGTCGTAATGCGGGTCATCCACATGACCAGATTATGCTACCTTTTTTTTGGAAGGGGTTGTTAAATGAATTCCATGGTCATTAGGAGAATCCAAAAGAAGTGAATGCTGGTTTGGGGCAAAAATATAAATCATGATCACATGATCTTAAGACACTGCAAATGGCCATAAGTAAGCATGGGCCAATTATTAAGCCCCCAAAATGTGGTCAAGTGACTGGGGGGGAGGGGGTGAAACCATGTTGGAACTTTGAAATTGGATCATAAGTACTTTTGGGGGCGTCCATTAGAACTTTGAACGGTTGCGAAACAATAAGTCATAAGTCAAGGACTACTTGTATAGTAATTTGCTAGAAATAATAGAGGTTTTTTAAAAAGTCAACGCTATAACATTAGAGTTATCTGTGTTCTGTGTGAAACAACAGGCATTTTTTAAAAAGTCCATTTACAATGCAATGTTTCATTTCTTCACAGTGTCCCAATGTAATCTCAGTTTGAAAAAACAGAGAAGCAGAAGCATCTTTGGCACTTTATTCTGCTGCTTTCGTGACTACAATGTTGAGTCTCCATCTCCTAACAGCACCACTGTCCTTCCTCCATTGGTGGAAGAAAATGGCGGGCTTCAAAAGGTAAGTTTTTTTTTTAATATGATGAGTTTTGGGGGAAGGGGGAGTCTCATATGAGTAAATCCGCAATTATAAATTGCCATGTAGTTCATATCAGGTAAGGCACCCAACCCCTATTGAGAATCATTGAAAACAAGACTAATTCTTTTCTTCTTGATGGCCTTAAATAACTAAATCTGAAAAATGGTCAAAGCCTCGTTTAAGCAGTTGGCATAGTGCATCCTTTTCTGAAAACACTTTCCATGGATTAAGGTATGTAAGACAACACACCATCCCAAACCTTCTGTTTATTGTTGACTAGTGCTGATAGTCTGGTGTTGCCCGGGTATTTATTTATAGGAGGAAGATGTCCAGACCAAATGTAATTTCTAATGTTGGATTTTCTCCCTTACCAGAAGGAGCCCCCTGGTGGAGTACTGTGAAGCCGTTACCATGGCAACTCCATAGCGCTGCACAGTAGAACAATGTTAAGGCAGTATAGTAGAAGCCATTTTAAGGCACAACAGGCTGTATTGTGACAGAATACACTCCACAACCTCCCCCAGGGGTGTCTTACCCCCACAGTATTTGTCTCCAGAGAGTAAGTCATGTGCACCAAATGTGGTTGAAATTGCTCGAGGCATTCCAGAGTTATGCTGGAACAACACACACACACACATACAAACAAAGATATTTATATATAAAGACAAGATAAGATGGTAGAACTTCAATGACAATTCTCTGGGGGATGCAGAAGGCACTTTGTTGAGTTTTAAGCTTGGCATCGAATGAAAATGCCACTGGTCACTCTGTTGGATGACTTTTGCCAGTTTCTGAGTGAAATTGTAAGCCCCTCAATGGTGCCACTTCATCTCCTATTGGTGTTTGATCCCATCATGGTATATTTCTCAATTTTGGATATGCATTTTTACAGTGGTTCCACTACTTGGATTATAGCAGGGGTGGTGGTGGGTAGAAGATCTGCCCTATGGATGCCCCTTTGAATGCTCCATAGCTCCATCATTCCTACTTTTTTTTCCTCCGAGCGAAATAATCTCTTCATCTGGTTTTCTAGCTATTCCAATTCAGACTCTGGTTACGATAGCAAGTTCTCTGAGGGATCAAATCCACAGCCTGAGAATTTTTTGGGATTGACAGTTATGTTGTATTTGCTATAAATGTCATTGCTAGGGCATTTATAGGGCATAGTTATATGTTTGTGGAGATTCTCAGTCATCCAGATCACAGTTGCACCAAAGGTGCTTTTTCAAGAGGCAACTGGGCTTTCCTTGTTTTTCCTTGAAGACGTTTCGCTTCTCATCCAAGAAGCTTCTTCAGTTCTGATCGAATGATGGAGGACGAAATTGACCTCAACAACTCTCAGAAAGAGTACTAATGACTAGAAAACGGCAAGGAATTCCTTTCATCCTCTACCATTCAGTCAGAACTGAAGAAGCTTCTTGGGTGAGAGGCGAAATGTGTTCAAGGAAAAACAAAAGATGTCCTGTTGCTTTTTGAAATAAGCACCTCTGGGTATGCTGCCTATGACCTTATCTGCAGCAGGAAGTCCTAACTCATTCCTTCTCACTACTAGGTTAGACTACTGTAGCACGGGCTGCAGTTGATGCAAAGCACAGCTTCCCACATCCTAGTGCACTGATGGCGAACCTATGGCACAGGTGCCACAGTTGGCACGCGGAACCATTTCTTAGGGCACGCGAGGTATTGCCCTGTCAGCTCCAGCACGCTTGTGCGCTGGCCAGCTGATTTCGGCCACCTTTTGAGGCCATTTTTCGCCCTCTGGAGGCTTCAGGGAAACTCCTGAAGCCTCTGGAGGTGGGGGGAGGGGAGGCTGTTTTCATCCTCTCCAGGCTCCTAGAAAGCCTCTGGAGCCTGGGGAGGGCGAAAAAAGCGTGCCAAAAGCAGGGGGTTGCGCACATAGCATTATACCTGTGGCACGCCCATGCACAACCCCCCTGCTCTCCCCCCGCTTTTGACACACGAGCCAAAAAAGGTTAACCCATGTCCTAGTGGGTAAGAGCTGTTCCAGTTTTATTACACTTGTAGTGTGGGTGTTGTATTAACTTCCCATAGATTTCTCATGTATAATTTAAAATGTTGGGTTTAACCTTTAAGGCCCTCCTAGGTACCTTCTGGATTGCTTTCTTTAAATAGAACTGACCCTTATCTCTGATGTAGATATTTAGTGTTTCCCATTGAAGATAACAAGGAGCTCCCAAAATGGCCCATATCTCTCTCATGTATCTCATCCTGTGCAACAACATACCCCCAGAAACCTAGTTGCTACTTCTGCTAGCCTTCTTCCAGAAGGTGGCTACGCGAATCTCTTTGACGGACTTCGAGTTACACTATAACTTGCTGCCATGTATATTAAGGTTATTATTTTATTATTCTATTGAGATTGGTTGCTTTATTAATTTTAAGTGGAAATTTTATTGTATTCTTGGTTTTATTTCCATTGTAAGATAGATTGATTCAACGGTACATAAAGATAATCACTATATTTTTAACCTATCTGTATCTGGCTATTAAAATAAGCAGTCATCACTTCACTTTGAAATATGTAATTGGTTCTCCCCGAATTCAATAATATACTGTTGTATTAAAGTAGTAAATCATGCAAGTAAAATCTATTGATTTGAAATACAAGGACTGGCTGCAATGGATGTTCTCTTAAGTGTGACTATAACTGGATCCAACTCCTATTTAAGTTACTCTGTGATAAGATGGGTGGTCAATAAATTGGATAAATTAATAAATAAATAAAATAAAAAGTTACACTTAGTACTAAACCTAAGGAAAGCTTAAAATTTCATTGCTAATTACAATAAAAATGTATGGATAAATATTGTTCTGATATTGATATCTTGCTGAATAAACAGCAGAGCAAAACTGTTCAGCATGGCAATACCACCACATCAAAGCTGGAAAAAAAAGCCTTGTGTCCTTTTTTGCAATATCTGTTGAAAATATCAAAATTTCTAGCAACAGTTCTGTTGCAGTTCCTTGATAATTTCTGTTGACACAGTATTTACTTCTCTTAATTTAACCAATTTCTTAAATTCTTTTTTGAGTTTGAGTTGGAACGTCTTTATTTATCAAATCTGACATATTGGTTTATTTTATGTTCTACTGTTTTGAAATATTATACTCTTACAATGATTTTTTCCCCCCGTTTTCCCCCCAGGGTGACCAGATGCAGGTCATTCCCATTCCAAGTGTATGTATTTTTTTATTCTTTTTATGTTCAGTTTCTTTTAATGTTCTTGATTTGGGTTCAGATAGTCTATATTTGAATGAGTGTGTATGTTGCATGCCAACAAGATCTTAAAAATGTGGAACTATAGTATAGCTGGGCACCTCACAAAACCATACCTTAGTAACCACAACCCACAGAAAGCATAAATTCCACTATTGATTGATTCACTTTCCCAAGCTGGCAATACTTGAGTGCATAGTAGACTTTTGTGAAGCAACCATTTTTATCATCTGCTCAACAATCTGCCCCCAAAAGAAAGTGGAATAGGAAATTTACTTTCTTCCCCCCCCCCCCCCCTTTAATCATTGGAGCATGTTTAAAAAGTTAAGAGTTCATTTTTAAGCGTCAATTCAGATGTGTGACAACTGACTCGTATTTACGATAGTTGCAGTGTCCCGGGATCATGTGATCCCCTTTTGCGACCTTCGGACAAGCAAAATCAACAGGGAAGCCAGATTCACTTAACAACCGTGTTACTAACAGAACACTGGCACTGATTCACTTAACAACTGTGGCAAGAAAGGTTGTAAAATGGAACAAAACTCATCTAACAAATGTCTCACTTAAAAACAGAAATTTGAGGCTCAATTTTGGTCATAAGTCAAGGGCTACCTGTACATAACTGTAATAAAGAGAATATGCAGTCCGCATCTATGTTTATTAAGGGGATACTTACTCATCACATTTGCCCCAGGAGTTCGAGGTGGCATACAAAAAAATATTTAATTTTTTTTCTCCACTACCGCAACCATGCAAAGTAGCGTAGATTAGGCTGAGAGAATGGGTGTCCCATAATCACAGAGGAGCTTCTGGGGTTAAAGTGGATTAGAATTTGGATCATACCCAGATCAACCCAGGCTCTTAATCATTACATCATACACCAATTCTCTGTGTTTTTTAATCTAATATCATTTAAATTCCATGATGTGTAATGCAGCAATTTACATTTTCATGGATTTCATTCCCCACACAAAAGTGGTCACTCCAGAGAGGAAAGGGCGAGTAACCCTCTTGCAAAATCGTGGCATGGCAAGGTTAAGAAAGTGATTAGTAGATCAGTCAATCAGATCAGTCAATCAGAATAGATCTGGAAGGGACCTTGGAGGTCTTTGAGCCAACCCCCTGCTCAAGACAAGAATCTTTATACCATTTGTGGCTGTACAATCTCTTCTTAAAAGCTTCCAATGATGGAGCATTCACAACCTCTGGAGGCAAGCTGTTCCACTGATTAATTGTTCTCACTGTCAGGAAATTTCTCCTTAGTTCTACATTATTCTCTCCTTGATTAGTTTCCATCCATTGTTTCTTCTCTTGCCTCGTAGTGCTTTGGAAAATAAGTTGACTCCCTCTTCTTTATGGCAGCCCCTCAAATACTGGAAGACTGCTATCATATCACCCCTAGTCCTTCTTTTCATTAAGATAGACATACCCAATTCCTGCAGCTGCTCATAGATGTTTTGTCTCCAGGACTGTCTTAGTTGCTCTTCTTTGCACATTTGTCAAAGTCCCTACGTCTATTTTGTAATGTGGTGACCAAAACTGGACACAGTATTCCAGGTATGGTCTAATACTTCATGTGATTTTGTTTCTATGCCTTTGTTTATACCTTTCATTTTATCAACTGAGCTCATTTGTGTGTTCTTGTGTTTGTATACTCTCTTTAAAAGGTCAAAGGTTTTTACAGGGCAAAGAAGCCTGTTATATCTGACAATGATGAGGCGCAAAAACAGAAACAAACTATATTGCTCAGAGAAGTCTTCAGTGCCAGTTTATTGCTGGTCTATTCTTCAAGATTACAAATAACAGAACAATAGAGTTGGAAGGGGCCTTGGAGGTCTCCAAGTCAATTCCCCTGCTCTGGCAGAAAACCTTTCAGACAAGTGACTGTCCAATCTCTTCTTAAAAACTTCCAGGGTTGGAGCACCCACAAATTCAGGAGGAAACTTGTTCCACTGATTAATTGTTCTCACTGTCAGGAAATTTCTCTTTGGTTCTAGGTTGCTTCTTGATTAGTTTCCATTCATTGTTCCTTGACCTGCCTTCAGATGCTTTGGAGAATAGGCTGAGACCTCTTTTCTTTGTGGCAGCCTCTTAGATATTGGAAGAATGCTATCAAATCATCCCAAATCCTTCTCTTCATTAGACTAGACAAACCCAGTTCCTGCAACCGTCCTTCATATGTTTCAGCCTCCAGACTACTAATCATCTTGGTTGCTCTTCTCTGCACTCTTTCCAGAGTCTCCACATCTTTTTTGTAATATGGTGACCAAAACTGGATTCAGTATTCCAGGTGTGGTCTTGCCAAGGCGTTATAAATTGGTATTAAATTTCATGTAAGCTTGACTCTATCCCTCTGTTAATGCAGCAAAGAACCATCTTAATAGATCCTATAGGTACTGTAATTACAGGTAATCCTCAAATTGTCACCATAACAGAACCTGGCCATCACAGTCATGGTCATAAAACAGGGATGGTTTTATGAACTTTTTTGGCGTGGTTAAGCAAATCCACGGTTCTAAAGGAATCAGGGTTTTTTTATGGGTGAGGTTTTGTTGAAAACCAGAAATAAATGCATTTATGCGTTTGTGATATTTTTAAGAAAACATGTCATAAAACATGGTTATGTGACCGCAGGATACTGCAAGCAGCAGTAATGTCAGTAATGTCACATGACTCTTGGGGCAATTGTGAGAATTTTGAATCTGGGTCATAAGTACACCCCAAGATAGGTCAGTCAGAATGTTGAAAAATTGCTAAGCAACCAGCCATAAGTCAAGGACTACTCCCTAGTCTGTATGTGAAAAATAAAATAAAACAATGTAGCTGCAACCTAATGATATTGGTGTCCTTGTCAAAATCAGACATGACCATATTTTTTTTTAAAGAAATGAGTAATTTGATGAGATTCTGTATTATATAGGCTGCATAAACAAAGGGATAGAATCAAGATCAGGTGAAGTGTTAATACCACTTTATAAGGCCTTGGTAAGGCCACACTTGGAATGCCTTTTATTAGTCTAAATTGTTTTAATCAGGTATTTTAGGGATAAGGTTTTTAAGATTACAAATTTTAGCACAGG
>JAPKID020004416.1:0-11696 GCA_026931265.2 Tropidonophis doriae
CAGTTTATCTCCTTTGAATGTGCTAGCAGGGATTGGATGCCTGGAGGAATCTCACAAAAACATCAAGGCCTAGTAAGTAAACGCCATAGATGATACAGAATGAGTGACAAAACAATGAAAACCATCTTGTATAGGCATGTTTTTTCCATTCCCCCCCCCTCCCCAAAAAAAGAACTTCCTTTTGTGGACATCCACAATTTAGCAGCTTCCTGAGTTGAATGTAATCTGATGGTCACAGTCTTTAACTGGTGGTGGTGTATTCTATATGAAATCTTTAGAGGTTAGGATTTGATTATTCTTCTTCTGTTTCTTAGGCTAAAGTTGAAAAGAAATAGCTGAGGATAAATACCTTGGACACCATGTCTGAGCCAAGAGATACAGATTCTATTCTATGTCACATGGGTAGCTAAAGTCAGATCTTTAAGACAATGAATGGAAAAGAACTGAGCAAGACAATAGATACAGACCTCCTAGTGGCATGCATGGGTTGAATGAAATGTCTTGTTCTGTGCACTAAAGAATTGTGACAACAGTTGAACAGTAACGATGCATACAAACCAAAGGCTCAGCACTGCTTGATATTTAAAGTTCACTTTTATAATAACTTTTATAAACTGACACTTCATTTACAATGATATCAAAACAGACTTGCTGGTAGTCCTCGTTTAGTGACTGTCATGTTTAGCAAGCATTCATAGGTTCTGTTCTGACCTAGGCTTTCTGATACAATAAAAAGCACAAGCTTAGTTCCCAAACCCCTCTTTTTATTTTAGAGGCTCTGAATTATGTTCATTCACAGCCTGTAATGAGTCCCAAATAGTTGTAAAGAGTCCTACAGTAGGCTGTAGTCTTTTGGGATAAGACTAATAAGCACCCACCTTTATCTTCTTTGAAATGCTCCCAAAGACTTAATTGGCAATCAGCTTGGCAAGGCCACACAGAGCAAAAAGTCAAAATGGAGCTTCAGAAGGTAAACTGACCAGCATGAACCAAATTGCTTCCTGCAAAGGCTCACATGCCTTTGCTCCTCCTTCGTATCCTATGGGAGGGGCCAAACACCTGCAAGACTTATTCCCAAATTGTCCCTTCTGTCTTAACTGTTCTTGCCTTCTGCACATTCACACACTGGGAACAGGGTGAGCCTGTTCCTCTGCCTCATTGATGTCTTATTCTAGAGGCAACATAGAACTCCCAGATGGCCTCCTCTCTGCCTCTGATGTAGAACCCTCATCTGAACCTTCCCCAGACTCTAGGATTGACCCATGTTCCTCCCCAACCTCCTCGCTGTCTGACTCTGCTGCCAGCTCCACAGGTCACCGGTGGACCACAACAGGTTCATAAGGGATGAAAAAGTAACTCTGAAATAAATTCTCACATTTGCATCCTTTGTGGTCTGTGAGGCCAAGGAAAACTGAAGTGAGATTGTAAAAGTATGGTGTTTCATTTAGCAGCTTCTATACCGTAACAATCAAGTTACCAGTACTAATTTTGATCGCTAAATGAGAACTATTTGTACAGTGCTTCAGAAAAAATCAAGTCGCATAAGAAACCTGTCATCCTCTCACATTATGATTTAGATTATTTTACCGTGATTATGTTATATGCACAAGAAAGTCAGAATAATAATTGTATATCCTCCCACTACCACGGAAGTTGCTTTTAGTATAATTTCCTTCCAGTAAAGTGTACATAATATTGTAGCCTTCATCTTTTAATTTAGTTGCCAGTGGGTGCAATTTATACAGGTTTATTTGGGGAAAAAAGCTCCATTGAACATACATTTCAGCTGAATTGATTTTCATAGAAAAGGTTGTATTTTTTTAAAAAAAATTTACATAGACCTAATAAATTATTTCATAGTGGCTTCTACTATATATGGTGGCTGCGCAAATTCTTTGAAAGAGAACCTGCCAAGTACATACAAAACACTCTTTTCAAATAATTAAAGCTACTGCATCTTTTCCCCATGGCTGGCTGAGAAAGTGATCTCAAAGGAAAGTACACAAACATGAAGTGACAGCCAGGAACAGCTTAGAAAACATGAAAAAGATCATTTGCTTTAAATATCTGGACAGAGACCTTTTGTGTGTACTTTTATGAGTTGCAAAGCAGCTAGTCGTAATACAAAAAAAAATGACACTCATAACTGATCAGTCTTTTATATAATCAGACATAAATAAATCACTGTGTACATCTGCTCTGCAAACTTAAGGGATAAGTTAATGTATGCCGATGTGTTAAATGACAATAACCTACTTTGTGTTCCTTCAAACTGGCCTTCCATCCAACACATTCTGAATCACATGGTATATTAGCAATTCGCATTCCATTAGTCCATTAAAATGAAGTCCAGTGTGAAGTTTCTACAGTCTGTGTTGATTTGGAGAGCCATGTCATCTGCTGGTGTTGGTCCACTGTGCTTCATTAAGTCCAGGGTCAACGCAGCCATCTACCAGGAGATTTTGGAGCACTTCAGCATATTCTATATTTTTGAGTTTCACCTGTAGAAGATGCAGTATAGCATTACAGTAAAATGTAAGCTATAGTTTCAATGGCCCCGTGTTCACAGTGGCACACTCAGCTCATATGGTATTTTTTTGAATTGGCCCTCCAAAACTGCTATGGGAAGTGCATTGCAGTGTGCTAAATTAATGCCCTTCAGATTTAAGGGGGGGGGGAGTTATTTGATATAAGCATCTCATTGCTTTAAAAGGGGAGTTGAATGGCTCAAATAAATATTCTTGCGAAAAACAGTCTGATCTTGTTGGATTTCCAGATCTTTAATATGTTGTTTAAGTGCACATATCATCATGAGAAGCACTTCCTTGGAGAAATCAAGATACTGGAGTTTTTGTGAAATGGTCCTGAACCATACTGATATGATTTTGTTGTCTATAAGGCGAGAACTCAAATCTGTACAAAAAAAAGTGGTTTTAACCGATATGCAAAAAAAGTCTAAACATACCTATTTAGATTTTGGCTAGTCCTGCTTCAATCCTTAGTACTGCATTTGGGATGCAGTGCACTGTCTGAAATATGGCTCTGAGGAATTTCGATAGTACCCTTTCCAGAGAAGTAAAACAGGAGTAAGTTCCCAGCTGAGCACAAAGAATAATTGTGCGTGAGCAATACAAATCAAGGTGCACAGTGTACTATGAATCCAAAAGCTAAACTTGAATCACACCAGACATAAAAAATCAATGTTTGCATAATAAACATTATATCACTAATAAAGTCAGGCAATATTCAAACTGATATGTACAAGTTATAAAAACCCTGACCATATCATTTGCAGCAAGACTCTTTCTATATAGTGCAATCCAATGCATTATTTTGAGATTACTTCCAACAGTCAAGGTAATATACTAATTAGGGAAGTTGAAATTAAGAAGGATGAATGTTTTAAAACAAAGAAATAAATAGGACAATATTAGCACAATAAGATGGAAGCATAGATATGCCAACCATCTCATCACACAAATGCCTATGAACTCTGCCAGGACAAAAATACCTAATGATGGTACTTGCATAAGAGTTTCACTCTACACACTGCTGTCATTTTGGCATCACAGCAGTTTGCTGCAGTATGTATGTATGTACGTATGTACGTAATCATTCTGTAGGATGAACCATACTTAAATTCCTAAAATTATACTGGAATTTCAAATCAAACTTGGCCAAAATGTTTGTACCAAATTATCATTTTGCCTTTTCTCAATCAATAAGGTCTGTTGAGTATGTATGCTCAAAAACTTCCAAACTTAAAAAATAGTCCTGCTGCTGCCTTTCGTTTTCCTTTGTGTTCTTCCTTCTCCTACTATTAAATTTACAATTGGGAAAGGAAGGAAGCTACTTTTTAAGAAAAGCTGCTGCTGATTGTTGCTAAGGCTGAGCTAATGGCAAGCCAAGCTTAATTTTCTAGTGTTCTTAACTTCGAATTTAAAAATCACACTAGTCCCATATATGTTCCTTGCTCTTTTCCACTTGCTCCTCTTTTGGAAACATGTGCATTGGAATTAAGCTGCTATTTGTCTTAGAAAATACAGAAACATCGTTTATGTGTAATTACAACATTTGAAAGTAGAAATTGTGCTACAAATTAGTTTACAGTATAAACCCATTAATAAGGGGCCTTGCTTTGCTTAACCAACAAACTATACATATGGAACAAAACCTCATGAATGCTAAATCTGTGCATAAATTTTATTCTGCAAGAAGCGCTTGTTCTTGTATTTTGTATTCTTGACTTTAAATAGTCTAGTCTGAATCACTGTTCATTTTGGCTGGCAGATATTCTGAGGATTATATTTCATTCCTTCTCTGTATAACTGAATTTGATTTAGATGACGTCATGGAAAGAAGCCAGAATAGAAAAATAGGCATTGATTATTAAAGTTATTGCTCTAAAACTGATGCAGCCATTGAAATAAAGTCAGTTATTTTAACAGCAAGCTGTTTCAGCAAGGTAGTAATTTCAGGCTGTTCAGTGGCATTAGCACTTAGACTTATATACCACTTCACAGTGCTTTACAGACCTCTCCAAGCAGTTTACAGTAAGCCTACTGCCCCCAACGATATAGGTCCTCATTTTACCAACCTCAAAAGGATGAAAAGCTGAGTCAACTTAGAGCCTGGTGAGATTCAAACTGTCAAATTGCAGTCAGTCAGCATAAATAGCCTGCAGTGCTGCATTCAAACCACTCTGCCACCAGAACCAAGATGGAACCAAGTTGCAATTTTATGCACACTTGTCCAAGAGAAAGCTTCATGAACTCCTTGGAACTTAATGCTGAGCATGACTGATAACTGATAAGTTATACATAACCGATGCAGAACTGATACAAAACTTTGTCAGTCATAAATGGAGTGGAAACTCTGCAGCAGCAGCAGCAAATCTTGTAACCATATTTTGTACTTGGTTAAATGCTTACAGTATCTGCATGTATAGATCCATTTGATTTTTTTATCCATTCTTCTATTACACTGGTATTTCTAATGTAACAATCGGATATAGTAATTGGCATAGCCTGCTTTCCCACCATTTGCTTTTCTTTGTTGCTAGCATGACACAGAATAGGTGCAGCTCTCAACAAATATCAAATAACCAGAGATTTTGTTTTAAAAGCAACAAAACAAGTGAACATTTGAACAAAAACACAGTACAACAAATGTATTTCTCTTATTGTTTGACTGTATATATACTTGCCACACATGAGCATGTCTATAAAATTCAAACTGCACAAAAAAAATACCACAGGGATAGAATCCTGCTGCATGCCATAATTAGACTCTCAGTGTGAACCAAAGAAAATGCAGTACTGCCTCTGATTGCGCACTATTTTTTAAGAAAAAAAAAATTCCATTGCCACTACATTCAGTAGCATAATTCAATTCTATGCAATGGATAATTAAATAATAAAAAGTATAATTAAAATATAAAATGCCAACCATTTCATCTGCTTTTATAAGGGCAAAAGAAAGACTTTTATCATATAATATCCAAGGATCAAGAATTTGATGGTGCTTTTTAACTTAGGAACATGCTAGCCTGATATACAGGCTGATTGATGGGTGATTTGTTTTTAGGCACAATTCAGAGTGATCCATAAAGCTCCAAATGGTAT
Source organism: Tropidonophis doriae (assembly GCA_026931265.2). Classification (NCBI taxonomy): domain Eukaryota; kingdom Metazoa; phylum Chordata; class Lepidosauria; order Squamata; family Natricidae; genus Tropidonophis; species Tropidonophis doriae. The sequence goes on from JAPKID020004416.1 coordinate 5,625, forward strand.
GGAACCAGTTTACTTAATATTGGCTTTTCCCATGATTTGAATTGGATTTAAAAATGATATGCTATAAAAATGGTATGGAAAACTGGATAGATAAATGAAACTAGTTTATATAGCAATAATTAAAAGGGATATACAAATAACAAACCAAAGAAGGGATTTGGATAACTTTATTAGTTTGGATTTACAAATGAGACTTTTTAAAGTTTTGAAGCATTTTCTGAGAAGAGGTTAAAGAGTAGATGAAAAAAAATTGAAGTCTGGCACATTGTTTAAAGGAATTAAAGATTAAGATTGTTAAAAGCAAAAGGAAGCAATATAAAGGTTTTTTCCCCAAGGCAAAAACTTGGGGGTTGGGTTATTTGATCAAAGTTAAAATATGTACATAGTTGTTTCTGGTAACCTTTAATGGACTTTTGCTGACTATGACTGAATGGCATGGTTTTATATTTATAGATAAGAAATGGCACATGGGGAGATCTTTTGTGGTACTTTCAGAGAAAGTGATAAATTACTGGGTTAAAAGGGAAGGGAAGGAATGTAAAACTGCCTTATTTGATTAAATATATAATATGGTAATCCATAAACGGAGTTTTGCTTACTAGGATCTGAACAAGTCTTTAAGAAGTAGTTTATAGATAAGGGATGGGATATGAGATTTTTTGTTGTGCTCTCAGAGAAAATAGGTTATTGAAATTGTTTGTACTTATTGAGATGAAGGGAAAGAAAAACATTTATATATTTTTACAACCATTTAAAAAGCTAATCTGGTTGGTTTTTTTATAATGTCTTGCTCTTCCCTTTAAAACCATAAAGCAGTGTGCAAGTCCACAATGTTTAATTTGACATCAGAAGGAGAATTACTTGGGGCTTATTTAAGGATGGGTTGAGGGTGAGGGCTGAGGGTGAGGGCTGGCTATATGATGTGATTTTAAATTTTCATTTCCTTGTCTTTGTAAATCATTTTTAATGACCCTACTTTTCATCTGCAGTTTTCTAACTCCTAAACAAAAATCATATGAGTCTTATTGTAACATTTGAAAAGAAAATGTATGTATGTATGTATATTTACTATACTTTTATTTTTCCTGTTTTCTATTTCTTTTCTGTGCTTTTTTATTCCTTCATATTCTTTAGTTTATTAGTTTTTTAAAAAATCTGTGCAACTGTAAAGCTTAATAAAATATTATTAAAAAGAATGGGCAAAGTTTCTTTTGCATAGCAGTAATAGCAGTCTTTCTTTAGATAATACCAGTTTATATACAGTACTATATTTTGTGAGTCTCTGCAGGCAGCACTATCTTGCTGAGTTTGGAAGCTAAGAAGGATCTAACTTGGAGTAAAAATATGTCCCAGAAGAAAACAAACTACTTTCCTGCTGTTGCCAAGAAAACTCCATTGATGTATCTATAAAATGAGCAGATGTCAAATCACTGTTAATTCATAACAGTATCCAGTTTCTTTGGTTCATGGCAATGCTAAATTCATAACAGTATCCAGTTTCTTTGGTTCATGGCAATGCTAAATTGTAGTCAAATAGCTTGTTACTTTATATTATACTGCATTCCCTTAGGAGTTACTGTTAGAATTGGAAATATTTATTCAGATATCTGAAGACAAAGAGCTAATGAACTATTAGTATAAAATTCTCTAATTGTAATTTCATTTCAATAATTTCATTGTTATTGGTGATTATGAATTTGTTATTCATCATAAAATGTATTGACAAAAGAACCCAGAAACAGAATAGAAAATCGGAGCAAGGTATTTCCTTAGTATGATGTGCTTATTTCTGAAATTGCTTTGCAACAGACATTACAATAGCAATTCAGAATAAGTGGTGCATTTCTAAGATCCTACTTACAGAAACCAAAAGACAACCCTGACACATATAAATAAAATAACGTTAAATGGTAATCTGTTTTATTGGATTTGTTTTTAAATTAGAAATACATTTCCCCCTCTGTACTATCACTTACTTTGCAGGTCTAAGTTTTCTTAACTAAAAAGAAATTAAAAGAAACATGACTTTGTGCAATAATTTGAATGCAGTAATGTATAATTCATTTTATTTATGAAATGAATTTATATATCCATTCAACACACACATAGGTGATTCTGTGTGGCTTACAAAAATTTAAACAATCCAACTATATAATAAAAACCCATGTAAAAAAGCACACCCCATCCCTTGTGGCAACCCCCCCCCCAAATCACCTGATTGGCTCCCTCTGTATTGAGGGTCCCCACTGCCTGCTGACAAAACCACATTTTTGGAGTGTTTATAATTCAGTGGTGGGATTCATTTTTTTTTACTACCTGTTGTGTGGGTGTGGCTTTGTGGACATGTTTTGTGGGTGTGGCAGGGGAAGGATACTACAAAATCCCCATTCCCTCCCCATCCCACTAATCTGCTTTCAGGCTCTGTTCTCCTGTTCAGGGCAACAAAAGAAGATCAGCTGGGAGGCAGCAATGATGGGGCCATCCTATTTGCTGGTTTTCCGAACTACTCAAACTTTCTGCTACTGGTTCTCTAGAACCTGTCAGAACTGGCTGAATATCACCTCTGGTTTAGATCCGTTCACCAATGAGATTTTTCAAAAGCAGTTCTGCTCTGAAATCCATTTCTTTGCTTAGCATCAAGTTACAAGAAAAATGTATGATTTAAAAAAAGATTTTATCCAGTCACATTTTACACTTTAATCAGTTATTATTTATTTTAAAGGACTGAGTAATAAATTACTATTTCTCAAAGTGTAACTGCAGAATCAATTTTATTACATTATTAATAACACTGTGCATATTGCGTACTTGTTTTTCTCAGAAACACAGGAGAAAATGTCTGTGGTTCTAATCCTATTAAAAATAATCTTAGATGAAAATATGAAAGTACAGAAAAACTGGTGAAAGGAACTCAAAATTCTACTAAACTTGCTTAAAAAAGAGAGAAATTCTAGATTTAAAAAGGGATCACATTTAGGTTGAATGTGGCAGTAGTTCTCAAGTGAAAATACAGATGGAACTTGCTACCTGGCTGCTTTATTCAGAGTTCTTTCAAACTTGTCGTGGGGCTGGAAAAAATAACTTTATGATCAACGCCCACTACATTCTCAGTCATGTGATCACCATTACAGTCAATATATCTTGACCTGTGTCTAACCTGCTTTTCTTTTTTTCCCTTCCTTGCGGTACAGGAGACATTGGAGAGGAGGGAAGAAAAAACACCCAGGTGAGGCACAGGAGAATGCCTAAAGAAATTGCTTAATTTTTCTCTCCTCTGTCCCCCTCAAACCCTCCCGCCCAAGGCTTAAATAAGTGAGGGGGGATAAGCAATTTCTATAAACAAGCTCTCCTGTGTCTCACCTGTTTTTTTCTCCCCACAATGTAGAGATTAGAGTGAAAGGGATTACAAAAGAGTAAATAAGTACAGAATCGGGAATATATCAGACTGTTTGCACAATGTGCTTGCAACTCCCAGCCCTGAACATGCTTGGGGCGGTCAGCAACAATGTATTCATTTTGATATGTATTACTCATTGGGTGCCTGCTTACTCTCTTCTAATCTCTTTTTCTCCAATGAATGTAAACATAAACTTTAATTCCCTTCTTACTAATTAAGCCAGCATTGGGCTGATCTTTCCAAAAGATGGAAGAGTGGGAAAGGAAAGCACAGTTGCAGTCACATGATTTTCCATGTGGGGGAAAATTATTTATTTAATGACAGAGTTGCTGGTCCCAATTGTGGTTGCTTAAATGTGGCAGGAAATCAGGAGATATGGACAACGAGGTTTAGATAAGCCTTTTATTTTTGGCCAAAGGTCCGAGCAGAAATAAGTTTTGCTAACACCCGGACAAAGACCTATAGAAAAAGCAGGTTCTTATATATCTTTCAAAGAGCAGTTTTGAACATGGAAACTCTTAAACCATTTCTATTGGTTACCTTGAGGAACAAGCCTTGTAAGGAGTTGGGGTCTTTACTTCTCCTTTTGTCTTGAGCCATACGTGTCTCTAAGTGAACTTTAGCTTAGCCTTGTGGTTTTGTGAGAACTATTGAACTCTGCACTCATTTTCCTGTCCTTTTGTAAGCTATAACGGCCTATGTCACCTTTTAATATAGAAGTAAAAAAGGACCTAAGAGGCTGTCTAGCCTGACCCAGTAAGTTTCATACTTAATGACCAATTTTCACTTTGCATCCTGCTTTAATTATGACATGACTCAATGAATATTATGATGGCAGATTTCTATGTGGTTTCTTGGAAGGCCAGAATTGTGTTTGTCTTTAAGATGTACACTTATATATTTGTCACAAATGTTAGCCCTGTTTTCTTTGTGTTATTTTAGGTTGCTTCTGCTTTTAAAGGAAGGTATGCCTTTATGGATTATGTGCCATAAATATGCCAAAAACATATTTTCTCCATGATAATTTGTCCCTAACCTGGTCCTTCGGGTTTTCCAATAGTGATAGTTATCCTCTTCTTCTCTGGGTATTTGCATAATATGCCTGAAGTAGGATCATGTGGGTCTAGTCATTTGGACCTCAAGTGAAAATTCTGTATTACTCTGTTTTATGAACTGTTCGTTTCTTTTTCTTGGCTGTTGATGGCATTCTCAGGAATTTTCTCCATCAAAGTTCAAAAGTGTCCGTCTGTATTGTATCATGCTTCATTAAAGTCTCAATTTTGCTTCTACTATATCACAAATAATATCACTGTTTGTTTTTCATATCTGTAGAAACATCCTGGCCCCTGAATATATTTTTCAAGAACTTTATGGATACTCTAGTCTGTGGTTTATTTCTTGACTGCTTGCTCCTTTACTGATCTGCAAGTCAGTGTTGACTCCTGACTACTCCTTGTAATTTTCATGGCAACATTTTTGGGAGTGAATTGCCCTTGCCTCAGAGGTGGGCTGCTCCCAGTTCAGTCTGGATCAGGTGAACTGGTAGTAGCGGTGACAGGAGGCTCCGCCCACCTGCCCAGACTCTTCTGCACATGCACAGAAGCTTCTGTGCATGTGTGGAAGTGTTACACGCATGTGTGAGTGCACCCCAACTGGTAGTAAAAAAATTGGCAACCCACCACTGCCTTGCCTTCTTCCTTAGGATGAGAGAGGTTTACTGGCCCAAGATTACAAGGCTGTTTTATGCTTACTTGTTCTAGCCTGATGTCGTAACCACTACACCAAACTGGCTGGTGGTTGAGCCTAAAAAGCAGAAACTATCTATCAATTCAATGTCTTTGTTGTCACTTCTAAGGCTGGTTGTTGTGCCTATTATCATTAGTTTGGTCTTCTTTGTATTAATTTTACTCCTGTTTCTTTACTGGGCTCCTTGACTTATTTCTAGAACTTGCAGATCCTTTGCATTTTTTGACTATCAGTATAGCATTATCAGCATAATGCAAATTATTGATGTTTCTTCTGCTTAAAACCACATCCCTCTTCTTTCAACCCAGCTTTCCTTCATTAATTAATTCACTATAGTGGCTGAATAAATAAGAGGAGAGTATGTAGCCTTGTCTCATTCCTTGTTCAGTCTACAGCCATGTTCTGTTCGTACTGTGACTTCTTGACCTGTAGATTAAGTTTCCCATGAGGACAATGTGATCTTCTAGGATTCCCATTTTTCTAAGCACTTTTCACATCTTGAAATAATCAACACAATCAAACACTTTTCTATTTTCTACTGACTCCTTTTTTGTATTCTTTGGCTTTCCCAACTATCCAGCAGGCGTCAGCAATAATATCTAATGTTGCTCCTCCTTTTTTTAAAGCCAGTTTGAACTTCTGACCTCACCTTTTCCGTGTAGAGCTCTAATCTAATCTGTATTGCATGATCCTAAGCAGTAGTATGTTAGGATGCAAAACTAAGATTACCAAGTGACAGTTTGCATACTCTGTTAAATTTCCTTTTCCTATATTAGAATTTGACTTCTTCCAGTCTGTTGACTATTGTGTCATTCCTCAGATTTGGTGCCCTAGCTTGATTAAAATTGTTATGTTCGCAAAGAACACGCGACTCAGCAGTAAGGTTAACTCATTCTTTATTTCAATGGTGAATGCAGCTCGGCCGACAG
>JAPKID020004417.1:0-11695 GCA_026931265.2 Tropidonophis doriae
ATTTCTCATGTTTTACCCCTTCCTTCCAAATTTGTATACCATCAAAATGTTTGGCTCCTGGCAGCTTTTAACAAAGTAAAATATAATAAAAATAAAAACTTGGACATTTAAAAATTCCCAAATCAATAAAATATTCAATGGCAAAGTTAAAATGGACTCAAGACTCAAAACTCAAAATGAACAGTAATAACTAAAAATGAAAATAATGAATAAACACAATTTTTTTATATGAATGTTTGTAGATTCAGAAACACAAAGACAGTAACCCAGCCAATGTGTCCTACATTTCTCAACTGTAGCAAACTATATTCTGTTGTCTTTTTTCTCATTTTGATTGAGTTCTGCAACTGCTTATAAAAGCAATTCTACATTTCATAGAGTGGGTTGCAGATTTCTCTTTACTGAAAAATTAGTTTTATTGCAGTCTCGTTATAATATTGTTATTCTTAAATAGAATATCCATATGATTTGCAGGTTTAACAATGCACCCCTGAACCTATATCCTTCCTTTGCAATTAAAGCTTGTTTTCCTACCATTACAAGTTTTTTTTTAAATGCTAGTGAAAGAGAAACAGAGAGATGGATTGACTTATATTTAGGTGTAATAAAATGCACAATTGTTATAGATGTAGAAGGGTGAGAATTATTGTACCAGTAGTAATTGAAGATAAAAGAGAATTGTAGTCGATAACATGTAGCAGAAAAGGACTGAAAAATGCCAAGAGCGTGTCAAAATTCCATCCCACTGCTAAGAGTGATTTTAAGTAATTTTATTGAGTGATCCTTTTCCAATGTTCCAGATGTAATTGAGGTTTAGTGACCCAGTTAATCAATTGATCATAAAAACAGTTGTAATTTAAGCCCTTCTATATCTAGGAATGTTTCTTGGTCCATTTGGTGACCTGAAATAAGAGTAGTCATAAGAGATACTATTTGTTTATTTAGCCCTCTTCTTTCATCTTACATATTCAGAGCTGGTCAGATGTATTATTATGGCAGCTGCCTAAAGAGGCTAGGTGGGATTGTTCAGGCCAATTTTAGGGGGAGAAATGAATATTTGTTATTTTAGCAGGGCAAAAGAGAAGAGGAAATCTTTCTGGCATTAGAGAACTTACTTTCAGTAGGCAATGAATGTGGTGGTAACAAAGAATGTTAAACAAAATTTGGTTTGTTTAATCATCATCATCATCTTTATTGTCATTGTAATAAAATAAAAAATTACAATGAAATTGGTTTGAGCATAGTGCTAACATTTGCAACAGGTGGAATACGGACAGCAGTGACAACTATAACAGAAATTTCTCCAGGCAGTTAAAATGGCCGACAAATGACAATTGAGAATTCCAAGTCTGCAGTACAGTGTGTATAAGCAACTCTACTGTTAGTACATGAGTTATTATGTGTGTAAATACACAGTCCTCCACCTCTGCCTCCACCAGAGTTGTTGTTTCTGTCAGAGTGGTGCGTGTTGCGGTTAGCCAGCTCCACAGACACATCCGGCACAAGTGGATGAAGCCAGGTCTCTGCGATGATCACCACACAGCAGTCACGAATGAGCTCATTCACTGCCATCCACAGTTCTAGTTCATCGGATGGCAGTGAATGTTTGATACTTAACATTGCATTTTTCACATTCTTCATTGAGCATTATGGTGTCACCTACAATTATGACTTAATTGATAGAAAACAAAATTGTTTCTTGGAGAAAAAACTAGTTCTCTTCTTGTTCTGTCTTAACTTGTGTTACTTTGGTTGAATATTCTTATACGTAACACAAGCTATTGACAAGGAAAAAAGGTGTGTTTCCTTTTTTCACCCTAACAGTTTCCTTTTAGAAAAAACCTTTTTTTAGGTAGTGGCAATAACCCATAAATATGGTTTATAATGGACCACTTTGGAAAAACATTACTTTCAGGTAAGCTATTTTTATATCTTAATATTTTTATAACAATGGAATATTTTATGCAGTGGACATATGGTCTTAATTCATTTGATCTTAATTCTGCTGCTGTTCTAATCTAATATCTAATTTGTTGTGCTACAATAATAGCTTGGGTTTTATTTTAAATAGAATGATGTTTCAATAATTAATTAGGTAATATATAATTTCTAATCATTTAAAAGTATTCCAATTAATCATTTAATGAAATATAAGACTACATGAAATAGTGACTACTAATATTTTTTTTAATATTCTCTTATATAAAGGAAAAATACCTTATCTAAATTATTTCATTTGTTACATGATTGTAACATCTAAAATTAAATGTTACTTCAGAAATATTGTGGCTATAAATTTCACGATAATAAAATATATAAAATTGAGCAAAAATTATTTAGTCAGATTGTCATCCTAATGTTAAGGTAATTTCATCCGAGAATAATATTTGTATTCTAATTCCATTGTAACTCATGATAATATTTTTATTTGTTTTTATAATCAAGTATAATCCATATGTTTCAATGGTTAAAAATGGATGGCTTGTTTTGCCATTTTCTAATTACAGTTTTGTAACTATTTAGATGCTCTTCCTTATTATTTAAAGAAATATATATATTAGCAAATATATATATTAGCAGTGTGAAGCATTATTATCATATTTATCTTTCAGGATTCCAAATGTTTAATATTCATTTTTGCTGTTTCCTCTTTCAGCAACAGGAGATAAACCAACATTTATTTATGACATGCTGCTTTTTAATAAGCAACATCTATATTTTGAGATCACGTTTTAATATAACTATATCCATCTATGAAATCATTTTGTACTCAGTTATTGTGATATCATAATTCCAGCATATTTAAGGCAATAGTTTGCCAGGTAACAGAGCTGATTAAGGTATTAAGTATTCGAATTGTGTAGAATATTCAAAAGTCATTATTTGAAAATCATCTTTTTATAATTGAAAAATCTTCTTCATTGAGATCATTAAAACAGCCATGTCCCTTTACAGGGCTCATGCAATTGCTTTGGAAGCTGTCCTTGGTTATTTCTGTATGAGTGTGCATCTGTAATCACTTTGCTTTATTAGTGCTTTCTGAAGACGGGGGTGTCTTGATCCTCCTACCTTAAATATATTTATTTGGACTTATTGTTATAACTCCATTTTAGTCTACTTTTCTTGTGTTCATCTAGTAATAAAGTTAGAAATAAGGAAGCATAAATGTTCGATTACAGATAAACTAAGAAACATTAACTGACAAGACAGTTAGTGCAAGATAGTGGAATCAAATGCATAAATGTTGGATTATATTAGAATCAGCAATGTTTTAAAAAAAATGGCCATCAAATCCTACCTTATTTTAAACCTGAATATTGGAGAAAATATGCTTCAATATTCCTCTAGTTCAGTGCTTTTCTCTTTCCTTTTGTCCTCGATTTTCCTGTTTTGTTGCAATGTTACATGAAAACACGCTAATAAAAGGAAAGAAAAAATATAGCTTATTTATCCATTCAAACATGTATCAACTTAATGAATGGAACAAATGGTCCTGTGAATTAAGGTTACATTAATAAGACTATCATTTTATGAAAAACAGGTGCGATTTTAGTGCTATAGTATAGATGGTGTTCCTATTAAAGACATACTGTATTGCTAACTGTGGGATATAAGAAACCTGTGACCTCCCAGAGGCTGTTTGACTCCAACTCCATCAGCCTCACTGAGGGTAGCCAATAATTAGGTATGATTGATATTGTAACTGAAAAAAATTCTGGCTCCACTTTTAATATACTATTCTTAATATATTGGATCTCATTTTAAATTATTATGAGAAAATATAATTTTAAAATGAAAAAGTGGAAAGTATTACAGTACAGTAATGAATGAAACTAGGAGTATATTGAAAGAATTAGTTAATATCAATATGTGAAATTTAGTTCCAATACAATGCTATTGTTTGCTGATGAATGAGTACTCTGGCCATAACTGTACTTCCTCGAAATGTTATCTTCCCTCTTCCTTCTGGCATCTCTGTTCTGTAAGATGTCTTAACATCTCTTCTTTGTTATCATTTTTTTTCATTTTGCTGCTCTTCCAACAAATTTTATGAGAGAAGGAGAAAGAAGAAAATTGACCATTGGTGTGGTATACATACCAAAATTGGGGTGTGTGGGGATGGCAATACATACAAGTAGCACTAAATTTTTATCAGTAGCATTAATATGTCTTTTTTCCTTTACCTTAACATACATAGAGATCTCCTCAGATATATTTTTTTCAACCTATGCTTTTACTCTCATAAATTCTAAAGCTTTGCCTTCTCAACTTATTATCTTCCATTTTCATTTTCTTTGTGACAAAATAAATGTCTATCAAGTTTTTGAACCATCACTTTTTACCTGTTTCTCCTGGTTATAATCTATTATAGCATCTATGCAGAAAAGGACACTAGAATAGGACTGTAGAATTCATATCCATTAGAAGAATAGTTATTTTATGACAAAAGTTGTACTATTTATGTATTTATGAAATTGTGATTGTTATGGAAATTTTATCAGGTCTTATATGGTTTGGTAATGTTTATCTTGTTATATAAAAAATAAACAGTTATTCTGTTCTGCTGATAATTTATCAAATTTAAATTTACTTAAATTTATCAAACTAAATTTATCAAAATTTAGTTATTTTCTTTACTTTTAGATGAAAAGTTATTAAATTTTCTAAAATTATAATGTTGAATATTATCAGACTGCTTCATCTTGAACTATTAAATGAAATAAACCATGGGAACATATTCCCTAGAGGTTTTCAAAAGAATATACATCTCTCTTTAGCACTTCTGTATGTAGCATGACTTTTCTTTTAACGAGAAAGAGCTTTTCAATTGTTGTTCCAGTCTGTAGTGGTAGATTTACTATCAGTGTTTCTTCTTCCCCAGTCTCTACTGATTTTAACAAATAGAAATGTTATAGTGCTGACATTTGATTGTTTTAATTGTGATCTTTACCTCTAAAGTAATTGATACTTTTTTTTACTGTAAACTGAACTTTTTACAACTTTTTATTGTAATTGGATTTTTTAAAGTGACATGGGTCAAGCTCAGAGCTTCTCTGTATGCTACAGAATAACATTTGCATAAATCAAGAAAAACTTTTGCATAACAATAACAAGAGAAACTGAGATACTTACAGTTTGGGTATGTTGATAAATTTATAAATATTATTTATTATATTATTTGATGTTAAATCTATTTTGTTGTTGCTATTTCTAATATGTTGAAAAGCTTGAAATATACATGAATTATCTTGCATTAAAAACAAAATTTAAAAAACATTTATCTTGAAAGTTGATTTATGGCTTTCTCATTAGAGTTATGTTAGATTGGTAACTGCGACTTTCCCATATTAGAAAGTGCTATGTGAAATCAATTCTTGTTTATTATAATATGATTTTAAATTGTGTAGCTTACAATTAATATTGACATACATTCATTTTAAGCACTAATTCTAGTGTTACTAAAATTTGATTTCTATGCATACATATTATATAATGTATTTATTATATAATATAGAAATCTAAATTTATATTTTAATTATATAAGATAAAAAATGTAGTATTGTGGCAAAAATATAATATATCAGAATGCAAGCATTACTTTTCCAAGCATATGTTAACAGAATTGGTGGTACATCTGCTCATTGAACTTGCTGGAATTTGTATTCACTACTCTTTAGTCCCAAGAAACAATTATTGGAGAAATATTTGTAGTAGCAGTGTATTATTTTTATTTTGTGAGTCTACCATCTTAATTTTAAGCCATTAATTTGTTTTACATGTGTATGCATGCATACTTGCATGCATTACTTATTGCTTGATTGGCATTAAATTCCATTAAGTTCCAATGAGGAAGATAAAATTTAGTTTTTCAGGCTTTTTCTATTTAATTTTATATTACATTACATTTGTTTATTTATTTTTTTTGACTGTTTGGTCTAAGGCTTGTTGAGGTTGATTTGCTCCTGAACTGCTTTGTTCCCAGACATTGCCATCATCCCCAACTACCACCAAGTCCTCTCCATCTGATCCCATGACCACCTCCAGAGCTAATCAGGTATAGTATCATTCTATCATCTACACCATATTTTTCACAAGTGGCTTGCAAACTGGAGAAAAAGATATGGTGGGTTGAGGTTTTATTTATTCATTTACACCCATAATCATGAATATTGAATGCTGTTGCTCAAATAATATCATTTTAGCCTGATAAATAACTCAGATTCATTTTTATCAACATGGCATGTGACTCTTATGAGGTTGCAATCTCATTGCTTATATTCACATTTTATTTCTTTCGAGCAGCAACTTTTGGGATTGCTTTAGAGATGCTAAATAAAATGCAACATGAGACTTTTAGGGCTTGTGTTTTTCAAGGAGATTTGGTACTTGGTAATAATAATTATATAAAATTATTTTTGTAGTAGTAACATTATGTATGCAATGGGGCTGGGAGAATGGAAAAAACTCATTTTTAAAAAAAAGCAAATTTAAGGTTTCAAATTTTAATAGGTTTTTGACACCTTCAAAAACTTGTTTTGTTTTTATAATTAAAGAAAAAGATGATGTAGAAATTTCAGCTGTGAAGTTGTGGTATCTTTTATTGTAGGTCTTATAATTAATATTTATCTTTATTTAAAGTAGATTAAATTTGCTTCTTTTGCTAAACAAGAAAGCTGTGATTCCAGATTTTCATAATATGGAAAATTGGAAGGTCTATTGTGTTTCTTACAGTGGAAGCTTGAATGAGGAAAGTGAAATTAAATCTGTATTTGCTTTTCTACTTATGCAAATGGAAAAGTAAGATAAGTGCAATAAAACTGCTTTTTAAGAGATAACGTAAATAAATGTGGGCAATAGAATAGATACTATTCCATTCCTTGTCCTTTATGTCCAACTTCTGATGTATTTCTATGGTTCCCTGGTGCCTAATTCCAAGGAAGCATTTGATACTGTGAAACAATCCCTAGGGTTCATTGCTTGAGGGTGAATAAACTGAAATTAAATCCAAGCAAGATAGAAGTACTATTAGTATAAGGTGTTTTTTATTTTGTTTTGTTTTCTGGAAGGAATTCTGTTTCCCTGGGAATTCTTAATCCTAACCTGTGTCTGGGTTTCTAGATGCCAACAGTGACAAATTATGTTTATGTGTCATCTGGATTCATTCTTCAACTACTCTAAGCTGGCAACAGTTATCCATGCCTTGTTACATCACAACTAGATTTCTGTGGTGCACTGATTTATACAATAGGAATTGCTGTATTACTCAGAAATGCAATATCAGAACAATAATTTAACTAACTGGAAAGATATGTATTGGTTACAAGTCTTTTTTTTTCAGGGCACAAATTAAAGTGTACTTTTATCTTTTATAATTATAGATTTAAGATCTCGCTGCAAGAAGGATTATGACTGTTTTTATGAAACTTTCTAGAGGTGAACTCCTTCTAAAGATACTGCTTCAGATTTACAAACAGTCTTTCCTATATCACTCCTAAACTATAGAATATATGAGTTTGGTTTACCTCTCTTCACCCTTGGTTTTGAGGACACATTTCTTTAACTAAAATGTTTTCATTAATATTGTACTATTTATGCTTAGCTATGTTTAAATTGCATTTAAAAAGAATAATTGGATTTTTTTCCTGTTGTTGCTGCTAGTGCCCCTTTTTCAATTTGAAAGACGGGATATACAGGTAGTCTTCCTTTAACTTCTACTCGTTCATCAAACATTTGAATTTACAGTAGTGCTAAAGAGGACTGGCCCTGATAGTCGTGTCATTACAACGACCCCACAATGATGTAATTGCAATTCAGACACTTGGCACTTAGTTTACAGTGATGATATTAAAGCATCCCCCATTTCCACCTTCACTACTGATGTCCAACAAGCAAAAGTTAATGCAGAAGCCAGCAGGAGGTCGCAAATGGATATCAAATGACTGTAGGACACTACAACCACATGTGATTCACATAACAGCAATCAGACCTGCCAGAACTGCAGTCTTACGTAAATGCAGTCCCATGATGTTATCTTTTAAAACTGTGTTGTTTAGTGATGGAGTTCATGATCCCAATTACCCTTGGTAAGTAAGAACTCCCCCCAATCTAAACAACTGATTTTTAATACTACAGCACTTTTAAATTTTTATTTATATTAATTTATCTATTGTGGTAAAAATATAATTAAATATCTACCTTATTACATTATGAGTCATGACATTAAGCCATAGAAAATATGTATGTCTAATAAATAACAGTAAATGTATTCAATCAATAACCAGCAAAATTTACAAAATATTTAAGATTATACATGTCCCAGGATAATATTGCAGAGTACAATCTGGGTTGTTCACCACGACCAGAGATTTTGACTTCTGAGTTTTTGATTAGTACTGGGAACCATCTTTAGGGAACTTCTCTCTAGCAGAGTATGTGCAGAGTGTAAACATAAAAACTGTGTCCAAAGTACAGCTTTTTAGAAATACTTATAAGAGGTATATACAGCAGACATATATAAAATACCATCAGTGACAAAATCATGACATTAGAGGTGATTAAGTTACATACTGCAACTTAATTCTATATCAGAGAATGATCATCTAAATAAATAAAAAGGTAAAATAGTTTGTGCAAAGCCACAAATCTCAGAAACTACTGGACCGATCCACACCAAACTTTCACACAATGTTCCCAAGGACTTCCGAACCAATCATACGTAACATTTGTGTGCCTAGCACACGTGTGTCATGTACACAAACGTAAAATGTACCCACATCAGGTTTTCACCTCCCTGTAGCTCCTCCCATCCGGCTGCTTCTTACATTTCCAACAGTCATTTCCTCAGCAACCGCATAATAAGCTTCCAAAGTTCCACACTGTATGGAGGCCTACTAGGGCCAAAACACAGAGGATAGCAAACTCCCAGGTGGCCCATAGAGAGAAAAAAAAATACAGTATGTAGGTAGATAGGGGGATAGATAGAGAGGGAGAAATACTGTAGGTAGGTAGGTAGAGGGATAGATAGAAAGGGAGAAATACAGTAGGTAGGTAAGCAGGCAGGAAGGTAGGTAGGTAGAGTGAGAGAGGAAGAAATACAGTAGGTAGGTAGGTTGGGGGTTATACGGAGGTGGTTTTTATGTGTGCAGGTGTAGATCTAAACACAGATTGGTTGGCCATTTAACCAGACTGGGCCACAGCAATGTGTGGCCGGGTACAGCTAGTCTATATAAATAAAAATGTAAAATAGTTTGTGCAAAGCCGCTAATCTGAGAAAGTTCTGCACCGATCGACACCAAATTTTCACACAATGTTCCCAAGAACCTCTGAAGCAATCATACGTTCAGTTTGTGTGGCTGGCACACCTGTGTCATGTGCAAGCAGCACAAATGTAAAAGGTACGTACTTCTGAGGTTTTCACCTCCTTTAAGCTCCTCCCACCCAGCTGCTTCTTACGATCCGTCACCCACATGCCCCTCACATTTCCAACGGTCGTTTCCTCAACCACCGAATAAGCCTCCAACGTTCCCTCACACATGGCACACTCCCATGTGGCCCATTTTTGGTCCCAGGAGGCTTCAGGCAGGCCTACTAGGCCCAAAACAAGGCGCAGAGGTGGCACACTCCCAGGTAGCCCAATTTTGGTCCCAGGAGGCTGCATGGACGCCTACTAGGCCCAAAACTAGGCATGGGGTGGGGGTGGCATACTCCAATGTGGCCCATTTTTGCTTCCAGGAGGCTGCATGGTGGGTAGGTAAGTAGAGGGATAGACAGACAGAGACAGAGAGAAATACAGTAGATAGGTAGGTAGGTGGATAGAAAGAGATAGGGAAAACTTCCAGAGCCTGGGGGAGGCAGTTTTCTCCCTCCCAGATAGTTGAGGTAAGCCTCCAAAGCCTGGGAAGGGTGAAAACTGTCCCCACGCCATGGTGCAGAAGGCCAACTAGGCCATACCCACCATGGCCACTCCCACGCCCATCCAGCAACCAGGGAGAAATGTCATTGCTGAAATTTATGAAGTCCACCCTGGAGTATAACACAATTCTGAGATAACTTCATCTCAAAAGAGGCAAAATTATATTACCTGTCCAAATGCTTTTTTGATTTAGGTTAATATCTGAGACAGACAAAACTAAGCTTGCCAGTCTTTTTCTTCCCCAGAACACTCTTTACTTAAAAAAAATAATTGTCTGCAGTAAGGATTGTTTGTTTCTTTGGAGAAGGATAGGGTGTGGGGATGGGGTTTTCTTTCTATTTAAATGTATTAAGGCTTTCACAATGGTTTACTAAATCAAAGTATATTTGGGGCATCCATTACGTTGTCTAGATTCTAAGGATATTATTTTGAGTCCCACTTGGGAGAGAGGGCGGTATAGAAGTACAAAGAATGAATGAATGAATGAATGAATGAATGAATGAATGAATGAATGAATGAATGAATGAATGAAATTTTATTCCAGCGACACTGGAAGGTTCATTTTAAAGGTGATTATTGTAGCTCAGGGTTGAAATGAGGAGGTCTTTGGTGCACTCTCATTGAACTCTCTGGTGAATTCTCTCTTGGTTGTTTTCTTACTCAAACTAGGTAACACCATGAGTGCTAGTGATGATGATCACTAGCAGTGATAATGTTACCTAATTTAGGTAACAAAACATCTATAAGAAAATCTCAGAGCACTAAAGACCATTCAGGGTTCATTTTAATAGTATATCTACTGCTTCCTTCTGAAGGAGATAATGTGATTAATTTTAATAAAGCACTGAAGAAAGTCTTCCAACAAGTCTTCCAACAATGCATCAATCGCCACTGTAGTAAACAAGGCTATCCACCTTGCTGCTGGCCCTCTTCTTCCTTTTCTTCCATTGGTAATAGTACCAATCACTTATGTTTCTTTTTCATAAAATCCTACAGATTTTTTTAAATGTGAGGAGCACGGTGATACATATCTTCTATAGACCATTTGGGAATTATTCCATTCTTCAAGGAGACATATATCATCAATCAATCCATCCATCCCAATTTTTGTAGTTTTCATTTGTAGGATGGGAAAGGCAGACTGCAGCCTTCAATTATTTTGCTCCATTCATCAAATTGTGCAATTTTAAATAGATCATCAGTAATAATGGAATAATTCCATGTATCTTTTATTATGTCACAGCAAAGGCAAATAGGTAGACATCCATATGATTGATTGAAATGTGATGCAACTTTGTCATAGCAAACTTTTACTTATTCAAAGGGTGGTATGTCATTTTAAAATTTAAAATATTTATTTCTACTCTACCTACTATCTAGTTGGATTGCAAATTTACCTCAAAGCATTAAAAATATAACATAGTAAGTGTGCTACAAAATTCTACTATATCAATGACATTTTAAAAAGTTCATTATGGGTATTAGACAAGACCTAAAAGTAATTTCACAAACAATGTTTCACTATTGAGAAAGTATATCATTTTCTAGCCGTCTAGAAGTTCTTTGCAGATAAATTTCTCCACACAGATTAGCAAAAAGTGATTATCCGTGAAAATTGGATAAGATGTAAAAGCTTTTTAAAAAAAAACTTTTTCAACTTATTTCAACATGCATTCAATACAATACAATACAATAGCAGAGTTGAAAAGGACCTTGGAGGTCATCTAGTCCAACTCCCTGCCTAGGCAGGAAACCCTATGCCATTTCAGACAAATGGCTATC
>JAPKID020004418.1:0-11695 GCA_026931265.2 Tropidonophis doriae
AGGACATGGACAGGATGCTGGGGCGGCTGAACACCACCACATGTTTATTGGACCCATGTCCTTCCTGGTTGGTACTGGCCTCCTGGGAGGTTACATGAGGCTGGCTCCAGGGAATTACTAATGCTTCTTTGAGTGAGGGGTTTCTGCCCGCCACCTTGAAAGAGGCAATGGTGAGGCCCCTCCTCAAGAAGCCCTCTCTGGTTCCAGCTGTTTCGTCCTGTCTCCAACCTTCACTTTATCGCAACAGTTGTTGAGAGTGTGGTGGCATGACAGCTCCCTCGGCACCTGGATGAAGCTGTCTACCTGGACTTGCACCAGTTCAGCTTTCGGCCTGGGTACAGCACGGAGATGGCATTGGTCGCATTGGTCGATGATCTCTGGAGGGCTCAGGATAGAGGTTGTTCATCTATCGTGGTCCTACTTTCAGCGGCTTTTGATACCATTGACTATGGTATCATGCTGCACCGGTTGAGGGGGTTGGGAGTGGGGGGCACCGTTTTACGGTGGTTCTCTTCCTATCTCTCTGACCGGTCGCAGTTTGTGTTGGCAGGGGGGCAGAGGTCAACATCAAGGGGCCTCACTTGTGGGGTCCCACAGGGGTTGGTCCTCTCGTCCCTTCTGTTCAACATTTTTGTTCAACCACATCCGTGGTTTTGGGGTAGAGTTCCACCAGTACGCTGATGACACTCAGCTGTACATCTCTTACCCCAGACCACCCCAACGATGCCGTAGAAGTGATGTTCCGGTGTCTGGAAGCCATACAAGTCTGGATGGGGAGGAAAAGGCTCCGACTCAACCTATCCAAGACCGAGTGGCTGTGGCTTCTGGCATCACGGTATAGTCTCTGACTATTGGGGGCGAGACACTGGCTCCCACAGAGAGGGCTTACAATTTGAGTGTCCTCCTGGACTCTCGGCTGTCCCTAGAAGACCACGTGACAGCTGTGGCCAGGGGGGCTTTCTATCAGGTTCGCCTGATATGCCAGTTGCATCCCTTTCTGGATCGTGACGCCTTACGCACGGTCACTCAAGCCCTCGTCACCTCCCTTCTTGACTATTGCAACGCTCTCTACATGGGGCTTCCCTTGAGGTGCACCTGGAGGCTCCAGTTGGTTCGAAATGCGGCCGCGCATGGGATTCTGGGAGCCTCTAGATGCTCCCATTTGACACCTCTCCTGCGTGAGCTGCACTGGCTGCCTATGGCTTTCCGGGTGCGCTTCAAGGTACTTGTGACCATCTTTAAAGCACTCCATGGCACGGGACCTGGTTACCTGCAAGACTGCCTCCTGCTGCCAAATACCTCCCACCAACCAGTTTGCTCTCACAGAGAGGGCCTCCTCAGGGTGCCGTTGACCAAATAATGCTGGCTGGCGACCCCCAGGGGGAGAGCCTTCTCTGTGGCAGCTCCCACCCTCTGAAATGACCTACCCCCTGGGCTAAGGACGATCTCGAACCTACATCTCTTCCGTCGGGCCCTGAAGACGCATTTATTCTGCGCTGCCGGCCTGTCGTAGTTTTAAAGGGATTTTAAATAGTGATTTTAGTGTGGGATTTTAAAAATGTAGGCCATTTATTTAACATCTTTTAACACATTGTTTTAGATTTTGTATCACTTATTATATTATGGCTGTACACCGCCCTGAGTCCCGAAAGGGAGAAGGGCGGTATAGAAATCAAATAAACTTGAACTTGACCTTGAACATACATGAACTGGATTTTAAAATGACCAAATTTAAAAATGTCTTTGTCAAGAAAGTCTATGATAAAGAAGAACTTTATCCCGCCTCAAATATTCCATCATAAAATAATTTCATATAAAATTGTGATTTCTTGAAATATAATGATACGTTATCATTTTCCAGTCTTTCTTTTTTATTAATTTTTATTCCTTCCCAAGGAATTGAATTTTAGCATAGTTAAATACCAATGTATCAAGAGGACCAGATGGTCTAAAGGTTTGGTTTAAAACTTAAATTATAGGATAGATTTTTGTATTATCTGGAAATGATGATAACCTAAATATTCTGGCTAGTTTCGGTTTATGCCAGTAAACGCCAAATGAAAACTAGATTAAAAGTACAGGCGCAAAAGGATAGAAGCAGAAGAATGATTATATCTTTTGGTAGAAACCCAGTCTAAATAGATGGGCTGCCATTCTCCCTGCCCCACTTCATTTTGATTTTAATTATTCCTTTTAATTAAAACCAAAATCAGTGAGAAGCTGCCATGGTGTGAGGGGAAAAAAAGAAGAAGCTGTAGCCGCTGGCATCATCTCAATTCATGTGAAATTTTCAAATAGGTTTCATTATGCATTCTTAGCAAAGAAGAAGAATGAGTAGCTGCACCCCAATTCTTTTTAAGAAGTAGGTCCACCTCCTGATTAAAGCTAAGGTGGGGTGTCAAAGAACATCCTGAGGAGAGAAGGTGACAGGGAGAAATCTACCAGTTTAACTCTTTCTAAAGATGGAAAACACTTTGTTGTGGCCAGAAGCCAGCAAGCCTTTTGCTAAATGGAGTTTTGGCAACTGGCCAGGACAACCATTTTATGAATAGGCAAATCCTCATATAATAGCCATTTTGTAAAGCACCTATAATGTGCTCTCAAAATCACAGAGATGGCTACTGGCCAAAAAATTATTGCCTTTCCCATAGTTATGTATGTGCAGGTGTGTAGATGTGTCTCCCTCTCTTTCTTCTCTGTAGCAACAGATAAGTCGAACAGCTCAGCCCAAGATGAAGCCATAAATATTAGGGAATGGAAAGATTTCTTATAGCAATTGTTTTCCCAAGAAGTGATGAAATTATTATTGACCCTAGATTGGCCATGGGCATTCTGAAATGGCTTACTGGAGTGGTAGTCATAAGGAAGAAAAGAATATGCTGTCCTTTGATCATTGCCTTTAGAAGACTAAAATGGACAAATGAAAAGTTTCAAGGTTCAACCAGTAGCATTGTGAATCTCTGTGCTGAGAGTTTTTCAAAAGCTGTTCCTGAATTGGGTTTGGGAAATCTGGTAAGCACTTTGAATATAAACAACACAGGGGTTGGATCTGTAGTTTCTCGGTCCTTCATCTAATTATGGATAAGTTGCAGCAGCATTTGCAAGAGAGGGTTAAACTCTGCAAGATGGTGGATGTTGTGGCCACAATGAAGTGCCAACCACTTTGAATGTGCATCCAGAGCTAGCAAAAAAACAAACCAGAGTCATTAGGTGGCTAGAAGAGTTAGGGGTTTCAGGGCTTAAAAGAAATATAGGCCAAAGAAGTCCTAAAATAAATGTATAAAATTGTGATAGGCACAAATAGTGTGAGTAGTGATCCACTTTTCCTTCCACTCACACGTTTAAATTCGAGGTCATCCACTAAAGCTGAATACAAAAAGAGGAGGAAATACTTTTTGTAAAGGTAAAAGTATATATCCTAGTCATTCCTGACTCTAGGGGGCGGTGCTCATCTCCATTTCAAACCCGAAGAGCAATGCTGTCCAAAGACAAAGGCACATGGAACCCTGTTACCTCCCAACCAAAGGTGATTCCTATTTTTCTACTTGCATTTTTATGTGCTTTCAAACTGCTATCTTGGCAGAAGCTGGGACAAGTAACAGGAGCTCACTCTGTTACACGGCTCTAGGGATTGAAACCACTGAACTGCTGACCTTTCTGATCAACAAGCTCAGTGTCTTAGCCACTGAGCCACGATGGTCCACTTTTTATATGTAATGTTAAATTGTAAGATTGGTTGCTAACAGCTGCAGTAAGCTCAGCCAGTTTGGGTGACTTTAAAGGGGGACGGCACAGGTTCAATAGCTATTATTTTGTTGGTTGCTTTCACTCTGAAAAAGGAGAAAGAAATGCCTTGGATCTCGCACCGGCACAGCATGTTTGATATTCCTTAAAGTAATATGACTTTTGGAAGCCAGGAAAGTGTCAAAACTGTTTTAACAGAATAACAGAGTTGGAAGGTGGTCTTCTAGTTCAACCACCTGCTCAAGCCGGAAACCCTATAACATTTCAGACAAATAGTTGTCCAATCTCTTCTAAAAAACCTCAAATTGCACAAGCACCAAACCAGCAGCAATGCTGTGAGCAATCCACCCCTGATTAAGACTATAGAGCCTAAAGTTCTCAGACAATAGTTGGGGATTTACCTGGACAGGATAATCTAGATCAGAGGTGTCAAACTCAAGGCCCAAGGGCCGGATCTGGCTCACAGGGTGCTTAGATCTGGCCTGTGGGCCCGCCTTGGAAACAGCAAAGGACTGGCATGCAGTGCTTCTACCAGCGAAAACTGGTTCCTGAGCTCCCTTTATGGCTGCCAAAGCCTCTTGCAACCTTCTGCTAGTGAAAACAGAACTCAGAAGGGCTGCATGCATCCTTCATGAGCTTCGTTTTCATTGGCAGACAGTTGCAGGAGGCCATGGCAGCTAAAAATGGAGTTCAGGAATCCATTTTTTCTGGTAGAGTCTCAGGCTATCACAGGTGCCCCTGACAGGATTGATGTCAAGCTGGTCATGCCCACCCTGGCCACCCTTACCCCAGTGCCCCAAGGTCAAACAGAATCCTGATGCAGCCCTCAATGAAATCAAGTTTGACACCTCTAATCTAGACCAATATTTCTCAATTCGGCAGGTTTAGCATTTCGAGTCTCAGAATTCTCCAGTCAGGTATGCTTGATTGAGATTGAGAACACTAGTCTAGAGCTTGGATTTTACACATTCTACAGGTTTTAAACACATTCCATTAAAATAAAAAAGCTACAGTCTAGTGAAAGGGTGTTGCAAGAATTATTTTTCATCCAGAAAGGTTTATTTTGGAGTGCGGTTGACAAGTTGGTTTCTCTCTCTCCTTTCAGACCCCGAAGGTGTCATCCATGTTTATTCAAAAGAAAGAATCCCAGATCCTGGAATCTACAGAGAAGAATATGTCAGACGATAGAGTGTGAGGCTGCAATTATGATGATTGAATTGCCTGGGGTAAGCCCTGTATGAACTAGATGCATTCCACTGTTGCCAAACAATGTACAGTCTGTTCTTGTCTTAAAGTGTTTGTTTTTTCTGGGTATTGATCATTTCCCAGGTTATGTATAAACCGTTCCAAAATGCAACGGACACACATGATATGTTAGTGGCCTAATGCAGGTAGTTCTCAACTTACAACCACTTGTTTAGTGAGCTTCTGAGGTTACAATGGGACTGGCAAATATGACATGACTGGTTTTCACTCTTACAACCGTTGTAGCGTGCCCATGGTCAGGTGATCAAAATTTCAGTGCTTGGCAACTGGCATATATTTACAACAGTTGTATTGAATTGCTGGGTCATGTGATCACAATTTGTAACCTTCCCAGATAGCTTTCGACAAGCAAAAGGGGAGAAGCCTAATTTGCTTACTGACTGCATGATTAACTTAACAACTGCAATGATTTGATTAACAATTGTGGCAAAAAAATCATGAAATAAGACAAAACTCATTTAACAACTGTCAAGCTTAGCAATGGAAATTTGTGGTTCAATTGTGATTGTAAGTAGAGGACTACCTGTAGACCGAAAGTTATCTCTAAGTTGGTTCTAGAACCTTCAGTCTATGAGTATTGGGTTATCCTGCTACTTTCTATAAAATGGTAACCACCAACTAAGGAATTTTTGAAGTTGAAGTTCATACATCTTAAAATTATCAAGTTTGGAAAACACTGTTTTATATACACTACACGTAGACAGTAATCATGTCTCCAATACACAAAAGGAAGCATCACCGCATATCACATATACCATCTTTTTCCAAACATTAATTCCCATACTTCTTGCATTTTGCTCAATGATTATATAACTAGTATGGAAAATCGCAATTAATATATATCTTAACAATGTGCATATGCCAAAAATGTGACTCAGAAAACCCTTTAAATTATGTGAAGCCTTGGGTTTTATTTTATTTTTAAAATCTTCCAAATTATTTTGAGTATTATCTAGAAAGTACTGAAAATATACTGTATAATACATACATCTATGGATACTATTTTTACTAAAGGCTTAGGAAATCTGTAAATCCTATGTGCATTTTGAAAGCATTGAATATGAAGATCCTGCAATTAACTGTCCTTTTTCTTCCTGCTGAAATAAAACCATGCACATTTAAGAAAATAATATCTGGGATTTGCAAGCTATGAAAGTTATCTAATTTTCAAATCTAGCTCTATTATTATATTCCTGACATATAATTTATGGAAGTTTTAAATTTGTTTGTTTTTACAAAATTAAGGTACTCTTTTCTGTTTCTCCCTATAACTGGCATGAGATTGTTTGTTCCTCTAATAGTGCCTTTCTAAATGTTAAACCCTCTTAACATCTCAGTTTGTTGCTGATATATGCCAGTCTCTTCCCAGCTCCAGATTCCATGCAAAGGTGCTGGAGAAATCTTCCTTATTCTACATCCGTAAGGCACATTTGTAATTAAATTGCCATGTTGTTGTAGAAAATAAGCCAAGAAAATTGCTTAAGATTTTCTTATGCATCAAGAGCTTCTTTGACTTTTGATACATAACTATACCAGCTCTGAAGCAACAGCATTTTCCTACTTCAAGAATAACATGGAATAAGAAATGTAGGTTTTGAAAGAAGTGCTGATAAGTAGAAAATGAAGGATTTCCCCATAAATTAGGCCATATCTATTTACTAAGAGCAAAATTACAAATTAGTAGCAGAAATCCTGTTTTCGCTGGCATTTTATTTGCTCTATTGTTTTTGAGATTCGAAATGAAAGGAAGTACAAGTAAAAAAAAAAAGCATATGGATACAAAAAAAAAGTCAAAAAATACCCTAGAAATTTCTTTAAGCTCTATTTTTTTTTAAAGAAAAACTACATTTTAACTGTAAGGACTAATTTATTTCCATTAGGTTGACAGCCAATTTATCAGTGGAGCTTAAACAAATACCATCAATCTACAGTGATGGTATCTTTGTATAGTAACAAAAGAACCTTCCTTACCACAGCAGTTGCTTGGTAAATGTACAGCTTTTCATATTTTATGAACTTCTAAATGTCAGGGAACTATAATTAAATATGTCCCTTCCAAAATCTGTATTGGATATTAAACCACAAAGGACAAGACCATATTATAAATGTAAGTGTCCCCACTAACTTTTACATTTCCAACACAAAAATGCTGATAGGTAGATTTTTCTTTTTAAAAAATTGTCCAATGTATTTTTTTTAAATACTTTGTTGAATTTGTCTTATTTTAAGATCATATTTTCAATATTTTCAAAAATCCTGTGAGATCAAAAGGTATTTCAGTTGAATATATGTCTATTCTGCTTTTAAAAAAGAAAAAGAAATAATCTTAAAGTGACTCAAAAGGTTAAAAAAATAGCTGAATAATAAGCTGATCTAAAATATTAATACCCTTCCTTGCCCTAAATATGAAAAAAATAAGATTTACCATACATGCAGTGTTCAAACTGGGATTATTCCACAGGAAATCATGAGAGTAGATGTCAAAGAAGAAATCCTGACCATTACTGCAAAGACTATGCAAAAAGCAAAGGGATAATGACATCCTGCAGACTAAGGAGAAAAATATTCCAGCTCCCAGCACATAGGCTGGCTTGCCTATTTATCCTCAGAAGATTGAATGATCTTTGAAGAGAAAGTAGTGGATTCATCTCCATCCCCAGTCTTAGCATGTCCAAATCAACGGACTTCAACTCCCAAAATTCTTTGTAATGTGCATATTGTTTAGGAATTTTAATGGCTGAAACACTCATAAGTTGAGAAATGGTGTAATAAGGGTAAAATAAGATTTATCGTTTACTTGATTAATCGCCACCCAACTCCTTAACTGGATTCCTTATGCTATGAAGGAATTTAACTATTTATTTAAGGACCTAGGAGAGTTCCAGTGGAAGGTAGATGTTTCTTCTGCACTGAGGCAATGAAGCTTTTAAACCATATTGTTCAATTGACAAATCTAAAGTGAATGGGCAATAGGTCTCACTTCAGTTAAAAATAAGAAGATCGTAGAGGATATTCCAGTGTTTTATGCAGGAGTGCCCCATTATTTCTTAGTGGGGTTTGCTGTGATAAGTTCTATACAGTCAGTGAAATGTTGAAACTGCAAATTTGGATTTCAAGCAGGAAATAATTCTCCAGAATTAGAAGTTATTTCTTTCTTCTTTCTAAGGAGTGTGTATAAGCTACACAGTTTTAAAGGAACTTAGATAGCAATAGCAAAAGCACTTATTATATACCACTTCACAGTGCTTTACAGAGCAGTTTACAGAGTCAGCATATTACTCCAAACAATCTGGATCCTCATTCTACCCACCTTGGAAGGATGGAAGGCTGAGTCAACCTTAGATAAATTCGTGGTTTGTGATATTAGCTGTGAGAGCAATATGGAATCTCCAGAAGTAATATCTTTTTAAATACAATTAAGTTACAGAACAAAAGAAAAGACCTAGCTGTTATAAAAGGTGAAGTCAATGTAAATCAGGGATGTCAAACTTGCAATGACACATTGTTGTCAGGTGACGTATTGCAACTTCCTGTCTTTCATAAACTGGGAGTGGGCGTGGTCACTACATGTGACACCCCTGGTGTAGATTCATACAAGAACAGATGGTGATTTATTACTTAAATCTGTAAAAAAAAAATTTTTTTTGAGCCAGTGGCAACTCTAACCGTCATACTTTGAAGCCAACTGTAGCTTCTGAAAGTTCTTTAAAAGCAATCCAACTCAGAGGATGTCACAATAACCTAATCAAAAGTGTCAAAAATCTGGGATATTCTGGCAAAGTTAGCACCAGTCATAGCTGGCGCTTCAACAACTTTATTATTTAAATAACATACCATTCATCAAAACTAACCATTCTGCTAAAGTGACTCACTTTAAAAAAGTCTTTCAATCCAGTCAATTGCAGCATGCAAACACAGTACTTTATAATACAAACTGTTCTAATAGCAGTTAAATACCAACCAATTTCATATGCAAAGAAGAGAGACATAAAAATACAACTCTTTATATGAAAACATTCTACAGCAGAGGGGGTCTCTCCTAAAATGATTCTGTCTTTTGCCCCACACCATAATTGCATAGATGAAAAACCAAGGCTCAGTCAAAATTATGTGATAGCTAATTTGAAACCATTTTAGAGCTTTAAAGTTCAGTAGTAATAAGCTTGCTTTGGTCTGAAAACATTAGTCAGTCAATATAATTGTTCCAAAGTTGGAGTGATATAGTTAACACTCTTCATGATTTGGCAACACAATTAAGCTGAGTCAACTTACTATGTAGGTTCACACAATATTTTTAACCATAAACTAGCTGAATGAGCTGTGCTTAGACTAGATATTATAGATAATCCTCAAATTACAAACATTCATTTAGCCACCATTTGAAGTTATAATAGTGCTGGGGGAAAAAAGACTTACAACTGGTCCTCACCACTATGACCATCATGTTACCACAATCATGTGATCAAAAGCCAGGTGTTTGGCAACCAGCATGTTTTATATTGTATTGTATTGCCAACAAAAGTGCATGTAGTCAAGGCTATGGGTTTCCAAGTTGCAATGTATGGCTGTGAAAGTTGGACTGTAAGAAAGGCTGAGCACCAAAGAATTTGAACAATGGTGCTGGAGAAGACTCGGAGTCCCTTGGACTGCAAGGTGATCAAATTGGTCTGTCCTAGAGGAGATCAACCCTGATTGCTCTTTAGAAGGCCAGTTCCTGAAGAGGAAACTCAAATACTTGGAGCACTTAATGAGAAGGAAGGACTCACTGGAGAAGAGCGTCATGCTGGGAAAGATTGAGGGCAAAAGAAGAAGGGGATGACAGAGAATGAAGTGGATGGATTGAGTCACCGAAGCAATAGGTGTGAGCTTAAATGGAGCCCTTGGGATGGTAGAGGACAGGAAGGGCTGGAGGAATGTTATCCATGGGGTTGCAATGGGTCGGACACGATTTTGCAACTTACAACAGCAACATGTATTATAACAGCTGCACCCTCCTGATCACCATTGCAACCTTA
This sequence comes from Tropidonophis doriae, assembly GCA_026931265.2. Lineage (NCBI taxonomy): Eukaryota > Metazoa > Chordata > Lepidosauria > Squamata > Natricidae > Tropidonophis > Tropidonophis doriae. Next base: position 10,026 of record JAPKID020004418.1, read on the forward strand.
CCAGCAAGCAAAGTCAATGGGGGAAGCCAGATCCGCTTACCAACCATGGTAAAATAGATCATAAAAGCAGGCAGGATTCACTTAATAACCACCTTTCTTAGTGATAGAATTCCAGTCCCAGTTGTGCTTGTAAATTGAGTACTACCTCTAATCTACAATACCAGAACAATTTTTTTTTAAAGTGCTGTTACTATTTTTTTATTCGGACTAGTTAAATATGTTGTCAAATCCATCCATTTAGTCCTAATCTGCTTTTTTAGATTTTGGCTTTGTGTTGTGCGAAGTCAGTTTTAGCCACAATATATGGGTAGCATAAGGGATGCGATGACTCAGTGGCTAAGACGCTGAGCTTGTCGATCAGAAAAGTCACCAGTTTGGCGGTTCGAATCCCTAGCGCCACATTATGGAGTGAGTGCCTGTTACTTATCCCAGCTTCTGCTAACCTAGCAGCTTGAAAGCATGTAAAAAAAGCAAGTAGAAAAATAGGAACCACCTTTGGTGGGAAGGAAACAGCGTTCCGTGTGCCTTTGGTGTTGAGTCATGCCGGCCGCAGAGATGTCTTCGGACAGTGCTGGCTCTTTGGCTTTGAAACAGAGATAAGCACTGCCACCCTAGAGTTGGGAATGACTAGCATACATGTGCAAGGGGAACCTTTACCTTATGGATAGCTTGATGTAAAAAGCAGCAACCATGGGCTTCATCAACAAACCATAGTTTGACAGGTGCACCATGTTAGCATTCACAATCTGCCCTGCTGCCTTTTAAAGCTGCTTCCCTCTCCTGTGAGGTAAATCAAAGTAAATCAATGATGCCCTTGGACTGACCTCATCCTTGTCTCTGCTTGAATCAGTCCAGTAGCTGACATCTCCAAGCATCAATACAGCAAGTGATCGTTTGCATGTAGATGCCTGTTTCTTAGATGTTTCCCCCACAATGGAAGAAAGATCTTAGAAATACTATCTGCCTTTTGATATTACACCCTGTAGCATCTTATTAGAATGGGACAATGGATCTAAGGAATGACTTGTCAAAAATCATGAAAATTAGCATCTCTTTGAAATGTGAGACCGGTTGCATTGAGAGCTTTCAGAAAGGGACCTGGCTGTCTTCCCCCACTTGCTTTTCTCCCTAGAACGTCTTGTGACAATACTGCCTGTTAGTGCCTATGATAACTTATAACAGCATTTATTACCAGTTGCAAACAGAAAGCTTGAAGGATCTTGAAAATAAGACAAAAACCACAAACCCCTAACAAATGCAGACATTAAAAAAAATCAGCTGTACTAGCAATTAGCTGCCAGACTGCAAAATTATGCTTGTCAATAAACAGGAATGGGGAGCTCTATTTTGCAAAATCAGTTCAGAAAGTGAGGTGAAAAAAAAACTTAGAGTGAGCGAGCTGAGATGCATGTATTTCTTCATAAGGTTTATGCCCTAGCTTTCATTCAGGAGCTTCAGGCAATGTATATTGTGCTTCCTCTTCCCATAGAAAGACTGGCCTGAGAGAGAAAAAAGTCCAAATTCAGCCAGTTTTTTATTTATTTATTTATTTTAGCACTTCTATCCCACTCCCATCTCCACAAAGGGACTCGGGGCGGCGCACAGGGAATATTAAAACACCATACAAAATATGACACATTTAAAAATAAATTAAATACATTACCCCTGCG
>JAPKID020004419.1:1027-11693 GCA_026931265.2 Tropidonophis doriae
CCCCAAGCATTTCTTAAATAAACTTATGAAAATATTCTAACTTTGTTGATGTGTTTTTAAAAAGCATTTTATTTTTTAATGATGGGCACATGAACAATCAATTCAATGCATTATGTATATTTGTAAATAAATTATAGTCAATAATGTTTGGGTAAATATTACATAACAATTTGGGGGATTCTCAGCTTTAAAAAAGCAAAATATACACAACTGAATATTTTAAAAGTAGCCTTTAAAACTTGCAAAAGATTATTCTAGGTTCAGGATAATTAAAAGTAAAAAGTAAAGTATATTATGTGATTCCCACTTTTTTAAAAAATGCTCACAATTTACAGCATTTCATTTCCTGGAATTTTTAGGTAGGAAATAAATGTGCCTACTATATATTACCAACTTTCTTTTATTTAATAACATTTATTATGCAAACATTTATGCATTTCAATTTAAGGAGACCTGTCATGAATAAACCTTTATTGTCCTGCTATTTTGAATAATTATCCATAAATCCATATTGGCATAAAACACAATTTTAGGGCTCTGTCAGTTAAAAATACCCATCAAATCTTGTGCACAATGCAGTAAGTCGGTTCACCCTTAAATATCCTGCTAATGCAGAATATTCTCAAAAGACATTTTGGGTAATCTGTCAGTTTGTACAGGTTATTAATCAATCATACTTTCATCACTATCAAAGTGTATATTCCTTGAAAATATTAATGTACCTCCTCAGGTACATTGGCATTCACTTTTAAAATGAGAAAATACAAAAAGTAATCTTATGTAAACAATTCTCATGACATACCAAACATAGAACATTTCAATAACACGTTCAAGTCACTGATCTTCAAAATGAGAGAATCTCATAATTCAAATACATACTCATTGGCTAGATATATACGTCTAACGACTAGTACTGCCAATGCTAAAACAAGAAGGAGAATCAGCATATTTGATCCCATGTGGCTTGTGTTGACTCTTGGCTGCTGAACCTGATTGAAGTTGGTTGAACCTGGTGCTCTTCTGTGCTGGTTATGTCTTTGGCGGGGGCTCACGGAAGTATTATTGGATGCAGGTTGAGAATGGAGCTCTTCTTGATTTGAAGTGGCAGAGTTGGTTGGATTTCCAGACTAAAAGTGAGAAAAATGAATTCAGCAAAACAGAACTGAAAACAAAATGTCCTACATATAATTATTTAGCCAATATTTACAATTAGAACGGCAAGCTGTCATCTTGCTTGAGTTAGCTATTATTTATATAAGTAGAATGTTGCCAATCAGAATCAATACATTAGTATTAATTGTTCCCAGCACAATGGGAATCAATTATATTTTAACACAAAGATCTTTGAAAGTCCATAGAAAAGCAGAACATGATTGGCAAGGGGTGAGAGCTTTCTAAAGCTGGTACTGAAGAAGCTCTCTCTGGATCCAGTTAATTTACACAATTATCTCCCTGCTTCCTTTCCTATTTAAAGACAATTGTTGAACAGGCATATAAGCTTCAGCTATAGAGTACTCTATATTTGGACTTCTTTTAATCATAGTCCATCCCCAGAGAATGGCACTGATGGATGACCCTCATCAAAATATTGATGAATTATACCTCTCCTAATTAAACTTAACTTTCACTGATGTTAAGATACCATGAACTACTTGGACTGCCTACAAGGGTTGAGTTCCTGCAGGTATCTATTCATTCTATGGTATTAATATCCACACGAGGATACTAGAAAGATTATAGAAGGCATCATCAAGGGGGGGGGAGGACGGAGAGGGGGAGAGAGGGAGAAAGAGATCAACAAGGGGATCCTTGATTAATATTTTAAAAATATTAATGTACTTTGAAAAAACTATGCATTGATCATATGTAACTAACAAACTTAGATTTTTGATTATGGAGGGTGCGTACTCTGAATAGTCTTGGAAAAAGGTAATAGGAATAAATAATGTTACTTAAAACAAGGTAATACAATTCTGTTTACTTTTTTTCCTCAACATAAAAAAGGTGATTGTTTTTGGTGTTCACAATGGGTCAGTTTCCAAAAAGAAAGTAAAAGAGCGACACATATCAAACCACACATTCAAAAACGATGAGCCTTGTAGAGGAAAAATAAAATTAAATGCCATGAAATTGCAATTGCATATCAAGAAAACTTTATTGGGAAAATCTATGTAATATTAGCATGTCTACATCTTTTAAAAAGCTGAAAAATGCTCTGTACCCAGGAACAGATGCTTTGATGTGATTTGACATGATTTTTTTTTAACCAATCTGTAGCCCATCAACTCTAAAAACCCATACACCCACTCATACAGCTTAACTGGGATTTGTCTACAATTTATCAGTGAATTTAGATTGCATCTACAGTCATAGCAGCAGCTGTCCTGGATCAACAGCAAGTCTCAGTTACTTTCAAAGTGGAAAGATTATATAACCAGCTCTTCTTGGTTGTATTAATATGTCATAATTAAAAAACCACACAATATGTCATAATTAAAAAAACACACAATAATTTAAAATGGATAAAATTAATCTTCCTTCATGCAGTTATATTTACTAAAGTGTTTGCAAAGAAATGGGAAGCATCAGTAAATGCTGAAAACCATTAAAGAACAAAGCAAAACTCCCATTTCTTATGTACTGTATATCCATTAAAGATTTGGGCTAACAAGAGATTGGGTCTATAAACAAGTCCTTACTGTGGTGACAAAAACATTTCTCTAGGTATACCGGTACGTAGTCGTCAACTTACAACAGTTTGCTTAGTGACCATTCAAAGTTACAACAGCACTGAAAAAAGTGACTTGTGATGATTTTTCACACAAATAACCAACACAGCATCCTCATGGATCCTGTGATTTACATTCAGATGCTTGGTATGTGGCACATATTTACCATGGTTGCAGTGTTCCAGGATCATATGATCCCCTTTGGCGACCTTCTGACAAGCAAAGTCAATGGGGAAGCCAGATTCACTTAACCATCATGTAACTAACTTAATTGCAGTGGTTCACTTAACAAATGTAGTAAGAAAAGTCATAAAATGGGGCAAAACTCACTTAGCAAATTTCTCACTTAGGAACATAAACTTGGGGCTCAATTGTGGTTGTCAGTTGAGGATTACCTTTATTCTAAAAAGGTAAATCGCTCAAAGAAAAACAGCTATCTTATTTGATTATAAGCATATTACAAATGGAAAGTGATAGGGAAGTTGGAAGAAAAAGTAACGAGGAGCTACAGCTGATGACAAAGCTGAAAGCAAATATTTACAAACTACCTTCAGAAGTAAGCGGCAATAAATTCAGTGGCTTTTACTTTTAGATACACGTAAGAGTCAGAAAAAGGAAAGACCATAGGGACATGCAAAAAAACCCTCAGTGGTTTAATCAAGGCTATTGGGAGGGCCAATGATGTCAAAATGGTAGATGTAACGGACCAACTGAAGGCTTTTTACACGTATGCAATAGATGTTAAAAAGGGGCAAGAGTTTGTCCAGTCATGCCTGTCATTTCAACATAATTGATCCACTCCCATGGATACCGCTGCTTTTAATCAAATGCTAACATGTACAGTCTTAGACTTACAACCACAACTTAACTCAAACTTTCTATTATTAAATGAGACATTTGTTATGTGAATTTTACCCCTTTTTACGACTTTTCTTACCACAGTTGTTAACTGAATAACTGCAGTTATTAAGTTAGTAACAAGGTTGTTATGTGAATCTGACTTCCTCATTGACTTTGCTTATCAGAAGGTTACAAAAAGTGACCCCATGACTCCAGGACACTGCAACCATCATAAATATGAGTCAGTTGCCAAGTATTCGATCATGTGACTTTGGGGATGGTGCAACTGTTATAAATGTGAAAAACAATGAATAAGTCATTTTTTTTTTCAGAACCTTTGTAACTTTGAACAGTCATTAAATGAACTGTTGTAATTTGAGGACTACCTGTATTTAAATAGGTTTCTAGTTGCACTTAAATAGTATTAACTTGACTTTTCCACGATTGTGCCTCATTTATGAAAGACCCACCATTTCACTGGTGATGGTATCCTGGAATGCTGGAGTGGTAATTTCTTGTTGGTGTTCAGAGGAACTCCCAAGATGATTAAATTCTGACATATCTAAAGGTTCAGTAACAGATTTTCTAGAGGAATTACCTTCAGCCTTAAGCAAAATGAGAAAACACCATAAATTATTACATCAAAGGGACACTGAAATTCTAATCAATTATGCGAACATATGTTATGTAATGCATTTTTCTTTCAACATTATTGAACACTTTGTAAGAGTTATATCTCTGCTTAGGCACCTTGTTAAATTTAGGAGAAGATGTTATTAAACAAGGCAGGCAATTCTGGAATAGATGATTGATTGAAATATGACACAGAAAGAAAATCAAGTTGTCCCTTTTAGGTTTTAGTTTATTAAATCCCCAAGGAGCAAACAAAACAACCTCCCATATCCATAAAATATAAACACTACTAGATATTAGGAGGTAGCAATGAGATGAACTCCAATTGAACGTCTTTCCATTCTTATGGGAAGAAAACATTACTCCCATAGCCTTCACCTCTTTGAAGTGCTTGCAGCATTATTGACTTTGAGAACTTGCTGTATTTTCTCTTCTGCAATAGCTGCTGGGGAGGGAAAGGGGCATGTTCCCTTATAAATATAACCAGTTAAAGTAAAGGCAAAGGTTTCCCTATTCAGCGGTGTCTAACTCTAGGCCACGGTGCTCATCTCTGTTTCTTGGACAAGGGAGCCAGCATTGTTTGTGGTCATGTGGCTGGTACAACTGTGTGCCAAAAATGCATGGAACAGTATTACCTTCCTGTTCTGACCCCCCCCCCCCTTTCTGCTTTCAAGCATATTAGATGGATCAATTTTTAAATCAAACATAGCTAAGAAAGAAGGCAGAGCTTGGATTCTGTGAAATAGAGATAGAACAACGACTTTCAGGAGCAATTTTCCCCTTTAATTCATGTTGCTTTGATTGGTATTATCTGCTGGACAGCACTAATCCACCTCTCTAGGTATTGTCCTATGTACCAAAGTAATCAAGAGAAAAGAAGAACAAATAGTTATTTTACTTTGAAATTGATTTGCCTGGCAAGTTCCTTGGCTTCTTGGTCAGCCTGGCTTGAGGCACTCCCTGAAGTTAATGGTAAGAGGACTTCTTTCATAAGTGAGCCACATCCTTCACAATAGAAATCTTGAGACCTAGGGAATAATAGCAGACCATATGTTAATTTAACAATCGGCAAGCATCAACATAACATATTGCATGCAATGCTAAGCCTTGTTAGCATTAACTTTGGATAAATGATTTATCTGTGAAATGTATTGTGTTTTCGCGAAGGCTCAATTGGGGATGCAGCAGTGCACACAAGCTGGCAGAAGATCACATCTTTCCCCAGACAACTGCCAGGGTAGTTCTGTTTATACATTTGCTGCATAACCCTATACTCAGATTCCCTTGAAGTTCACCCGAAGACTACAGCTAGTCCAGAATGCGGCCGCGTGGGCAATTCTGGGAACCTCTAGGTATTCCCACATAACACCGCTCCTGCACAAGCTGCACTGGCTACCTGTGGCCTTTCGGGTGAGCTTCAAGGTGCTGATCACCATCTTTAAAGCACTCCATGGCACGGTACCTAGTTATCTGCGGGATCGTATCCTACCCCATACATCCCTTCGGCCAATTGGCTCCCACAGAGGGGGACTTCTCCGGGTGCCGTCCACCAGGAATGCCAGCGGGCGACGCCCAGGGGAAGGGCCTTCTCTGTGGCGGGCCCAACCCTCTGGAATGACCTACCCCCCCGAACTCAGAACTACTACAGACCTCCGTTCCTTCCGCCAAAAGTTAAAGACCTATTTTTTTTCCATCAGGCCGGCCTGGCCTAACCTACCTCACCTAGCCTGCAGTCTGGAAGATAAATTATTTTAATCGGGATTTTAAGAGGTAATAGTTTTAAGATTTTAGCACAGGGCGATAGTTATTTAATTTGGGTTTTAAATATTTAAAGTTGTTATATTTATTTGTTTTTTAATTTTCTGTGCACCGCCCTGAGTCCCTTCGGGGAGAGGGTGCGGTTGATAAATCCAATAAATTCAATTCAATTCAATTCAACACTCGTTTTATAAGATTATAATATCAAAATCTTGCAATTTGAATGTGCTTTCATTGTTCCTTCCTTTATTGTTGTGATAACTAAGGAGGGTATTGCCTGAGATGCTTAGACAAGTTACAGGAATCTGAACAGGATTCAGATTTCTTTTATCTGACCACTGCCCTGTTTCAGCTCTTCCTCCTTTTCCTTAAAGTTATTCCTTCTTCTCATTATAGTAACTCAGTCCCAAGCCCTAAGGGCTCCAATAGCTGAAAAGATAAGCTATAATAAAATATACTGACTATTCAGTAAAATACTTAATAGAATAAACCAAATTTGTGATGCCTCTGTAAGTATCAAGATCTGTTGCAGAAATATTCTGAATCTTTTCAGATTAGCTGCAACAATTAGATATGAATATTTTGTCAAAATATTCCCTATATTTGGGGAATAGATAGGCACAGGATGAATCTGTCAGGGCTTTGCACGGGATATGTGTTGGCCGCAGGAACCTGAATGAATTATAATCATGACTAAAATGCATTCAAACAGATCTTTTAGTTATTGATTGCATGGACACAGTAATGGACATGCCAACTAACAAGAATATTAAGAAAAATGAACACGCAAGCTATTGAATTTAAATTTGTAGCAGCACAATAATAAATAAGTCTTTGCCAGTTTTGTTTGGCTCTTAGCAGAGTAAGCTTATATGTCTTCTTGGCCTCAAAATAAGCAAGGGGGGGCTTCAACAAGTCAGTTCTTTTATAGGCAATATATATGGATCTCAGTCGATTCCTGGCTTGTTTACAGTGTATGTTGAAGCAGGGGGCTCCCTTCCTCCAGGAGACTCTACCGGGTTTGCAAGTAGGGTACTTTAAGGAGGCTGATAAATCGCTCCAACATTTCTTAAAGGCGGTCAAGAGTGCACTGGGGGGAGGGGGGGCTTGGAACTGGTTAGATCTAGGAGATTTTTGGCGGATTCTTGTTTATAAAAACGTGTGTGGGATAGGGCCAAGGAGTTTGACCATTTCAGTAGCATCGAAGATCCTTTGGTATTGGCCTCAATTGGGGCAACATGGGAAGGGCGATCTTGAGGACTATTCAAATGTGCGTTCAGAGTGAGGGGAAGATGGTCACTGAATATCATGTCATCCACTTTAAAGGAGGAGATATGAGGTAGAAGGGCTCTTGAGACCAGGGCGTAGTCTATAACACTATTTCCCTTTTTGGCTATATGAGTAAATTCCCCGGGAACATCTGGGGCACATCTGCCATTGAGGGGGAAAAGATCTAACTTGACGGTAAGAAGGGCCAGGTGGATCCCTGCTCTGTTAACTGTCTGGTCTTTGGAGACCCTCCCTTTTATGGTCTCCAGAGGATGATCATCCCTATTTGGTCCCACCCACCAACGGGAAGCTACCAAGGTTTCCCAAGGTCCTTGTAAGATCCCCCAGGAGGAAGGTAGATGTTAAACACCAAAAGTGAAACCTTCCCGACAGACATCCTGCATGTGAGAGCATAGGGCGGGTGGGAGTCTAAATAAACAAGTTTCTCATGCAGGTCCAGGGAGATACCTATTGCAAGTCCACCCCTCAGCCAGCCTCCACGGGAAGAAGGAACAGCGGGCATAGATGTAACCTCATAACCACACAAAAGGATATTGTTGACCTCCCATGTTTCCTGGAATAAAAGGATCTGGAATTTTTTGAGATAGTTGATAAAGTCCAGGTCAGCCTTTTTGGACAACCACCCTGCAATATTCCAACTGATAATAGGCCAGGGAATATCCGAGGGGTTGGACTTTAGCTGTCAATTGGGAACTGCTAGAGGCTGATGAGCAGACGGGATAGGCTTTTGGCAGAAGAAATCTGTAATCTTGCCTTGTTTATCATTTTTGTTATGTCTGGCTTAGTTTTGCTGCTATTTTGAGATCTTGACAAATTCAAGTACTGATGATGGTTGGGATGTTGTGCAGGAGGGTCTGTCGGAGGAGATGCCTGTATGCTGTCATTAGCATCAGTGCAAATACAGCCATTACTCGGTTTGAAAACAGTAACTGACGGAGAGGGGGCGGGTGTCCGACGGTGCTGAGTTGGGAAACTGGCTTTTTGGGAAGGTTGCAAGGGTGGCACTTCAGTGTGGGTATTCCTCAAAGCGCAAGAGGGCTGGGTGTACGGAGGGGTGAATGTGGGACCTGCAAGTCCCTCAATGACAAGGGGATCAGGAGATCGGGCTCTGGAGGGGGAACCTCTTGTCCGGGGGATATGTTCTAGGCCCGGTTGGAGCGCCGGCCGGTTTATAGATCCAATAGTTGTGGCCGGCGCAGGTCTTTCAGCATACCTGTGGTGATTCTTGCACACCATTCCTGACCAGGATCGAGTGTTCTTGGGAGCAGGATTCTTCCCAAGAGGGGTTAGCTGTGTATTTGTAAAGCATCTCTGCGGAAATACTCCCAGGTGGTTTAAATGATTACGAAGACCACAAAGGAGCGATGGGATCTTGGCTGAGCCGAACTTAAAGATCAGTCGTTTGTGGTGGTTTTACAATGTATTTGGAAAAGGGGTAAAATAGGATACAAGGTAAACATTTTAATGGCTTCTATGTGGAGGGTGGTGGTCACCTCCGATACTTCATACAAGTTCAATATCAGAAAAGGAAAATAATTGGCAAAAGATTTCTTCTTTCTCTTTCCCGCCAATGGGCGGGGCTATGACACCTCCCGTTCCATCTTCTTTATCTTTTAGGAGTGGGGAATGTTTCTTAAGAACGGCCTCAGCCTCTTCTACTGTTTTAACTCTAACTCTGCCCCCTTCCCAGAAAACCAACATTCCTTCAGGCATTAAACATTTGAACCAGATCCCTTTTTTAAACAATTTTTAAGGAAAGGAATTCCATCATAAATTAAAATCAATCTATTTACCAATTATAATTATGGCAATTATAATTCTACTATGCAATTATTTTTATTGTATCAAGAATAGGCTCAGATGAGTAATATTAGCTGGCTACTTCTTCAAAAGGAGAAGGCCTTCTCCAAGTCTTTAAAAATGATTTATAGTTATACCAGCAGTACAAAATTTGGGTTTCAGAGCATAAATGTAAGCATTTTCAACCAACTGCATCTAGTCCCATTTCAGATCATCATATAAATCAGGGGTCCCCAACCCCCAGGCCGCTTGATAGTAACTGGGCCAGAGTGAGAGGCAGAGAGAGTAGCGCAACTATTAGGAAAGTGTAGCAAATGCTCTGCTATCCTGGCAGCTGGTTGGGGTGCTCCCTGGAGGCAGGACAGGGGCAACGCCCTGCATTGGGGGGGTTTGGGTCACCACCCGGCCCTGCGTGGAGGGTAGTGGCTGCCAGGCCCTTCTGCCCAGGACGCAGCCCATCCTTCCCTGCCCCAGCCAAGGATCTTCGCCCAGGACCCCTGGCAGCTTTCCCGCCTGGGTTGCATGTGACCACTGAATGTGCACATGGCCCACGTGACTCAACTCACCCACTGGAGGCTCCCACCGATCCGTGGAAATTTTTTACATGAAACTGGTCCCTGGTGCCAAAAATGTTGGAGACCCCTGATGTAAAGGATATAATTGGAAAAATAAATAAATAAATTAAGCAATCAAGCAGTAACTCAGGAGTGATGTTTGTACTATGTCTACCTTTGGAAAGATATATGGGTCAGACACCATTTTTGAGGCCTGCTAAAGCTAGAAACCAAAAGACCTGCAGAGACTGACAGATGCATCTTTAAACACCATGAAAGTGACCACCACATCCCAGATGGTAAAACAAGAAGCATGATATTTATTACCATTCATCCCAGTAAGTCTGGGAGAGAAAGATTTAAGAAATATATCCAAGAACTTTTATATATTGACCTTCCAGATTCTGCAATAAGTAATCATTACTAAGCCTTCTTGTATTGGCAATAGAAACAGCTTACCTATTTGACTCATGTCCTCTACTCTTTGCTGTTAGCTTCAGACTGTGGATTGAGTTTCTATACAAAGATTTACTGCCAAGCTCTTCTTGAAATGCTGACATTTAATTTTTAAAGGAACAAACCCAAATCCTTGTGTTGCAGATGAATAAATTCATTGGGTATATGTAAACAGCACATGATTCAATCAAATTCTATAGAAAGTAAAAAGGATTAGACCACTGAAATTTTAACCAGCCCAAGGGAAGCATATAGAAAGTTTTTTTGTATAACGACATCTCTTGGGTGGCTTATATCAATGGCAGATGGAGACTAATTGAATGCTTATGATAGCTTAACATATTTGATTTTAACATTTTAAAAGCACCATAGTAAATAAAAATGGCACAATTTACTTCTGAAGTGTCTCCCCTCTCTTTGAGAATCTCAGATGCTCCATCTAACCACAACATTTATCTAAACCTAGGTATGTGCAGATGCATTTCAATCCAGTTTAGGGTTACCAGACATCTGGTAAAAGGATATTTCCTCTTTCTGTCTTTCTTTCTTTCTTTCTTTCTTTCTTTCTTTCTTTCTTTCTTTCTTTCTTTCTTTCTTTCTTTCTTT
>JAPKID020004420.1:318-11693 GCA_026931265.2 Tropidonophis doriae
GTTTGGGACTTCCGGTTCCCATAATTCCCAGCTACTGGGCTGCAGAGCAATGGAATTATTATTGCCAGATTGAAGGAGGCTGACTTTAAGACATGCTAACAGTAAGCAAAGCCTATGTTACTTTCTTACCAGAATCGGTTCTGGATCTACCTGCTGAGTATGCAGAATTGCAGTCCATTATATATATAGCACTGCTTATAAACTCTGCTTGGAGAGTGTATTTCTGCAGGAAGAAAACTCAAAATCACATTTAGGGCAAAACACCTCTGTTTATTCTCTACCGGTCATTTTCCATGTGAATATCCCTACAGCAGAAATATACATACCTAAACAGGATTCCATGTATAAAGTTAATCTCCATGTCTATTTATTCATTTGCATCGTGCCTGGTTATTTTTACAAACAGCTCAAGGCATTGAACATAACCAACATCCTTTCCTCTTCTTACGTTCCCAACAACAATAACCTTGTAAGATGAGTTATTGTTCCCCACAACAATAACCTTGTAAGATGAGTTGGGACTGAGGGAGTGGCCCAAAGCCACCTAACTGCTTTCATGGTTAAGGCAGGATTGGAACTCACCATCTTAGGCTTTCTAGCTTGGTGTCTTAACCATTAGACCATGGGTGTCAAACTTGCTGCGTCACATTAAACGCAGCAATGTGAACGTCCTGTGACGTTTCACGATGTTTTTCCATCTGTGGAGCTGGGGTGGGCGTGGCCTGTGTGTGATTTCTATCCCGCCCTTGGAGAAGGGTGGGATAGAAATCCAAAAATAAATAAAAATAAATAAATGCATCCGGCCTGCAGGCCGCCTGTTTGACATCCCTGCATTAGACCAAACTGACCAATTCCATTTTGGGGGATAGGAAAAGCAGATTGGATTGTTCTAATTTGCTATTTGGTTTAAAAAAGCATGTACAGTAGACCCATCGTTGTTTTCCCCCAACCCATTCCAACTTTCAGGAGATTATTTTTCTGAATGTATCTCTCAGTAACTATGATTATCAGGAATTTCCAAAATCTAAAACTCAACCTTGTGTTTCCCAACTGTTGGGATTTCAACTTTCACTAAACACTCAAAATTAACTAATAATTATGGTCTGATAATTACAGTGACAAATTAGCCGCAAAATTAACCTAAAAGAAATTGATTGCTTCAGTTTTGGACTGGTTAAGACACACCCTCCTAAAGATATAATAAAACTACAATTCTTAGCTAGTTGCTTAAAGTGGTTAGGATTTCTGAGAATTACACTAGTTGGTAATTGATATTAATGTTTAACATGTCTTTAATTTATACAAGTATATTTTTAAAAAATCAGGTAAAAAACTACTTGTGTATACAGCTATTTCTCATAGATTTTAAGATAAGAGATCATAGGTAAAGGTAAAAGTTCCCCTTGCACATATGTGCTAGTTATTCCTCACTCTAGGAGATGGTGCTCATCTCCATTTCAAAGCCGAAGAGCCAGCACTATCCGAAGACATCTCTGGGGTCACGTGGCCGGCATGACTAAATGTCAAAGGCACACGGAATGCTGTTACCTTCCCACCAAAGGTGGTCCCTATTTTTCTACTTGCATTTTTATGTACTTTCAAACTGCTAGGCTGGCAGAAGCTGGGGCAAGTACTGGGAACTCACTCCGTTATGCTGTGCTAGGGATTCGAACCATCCAACTGCCGGCCTTTCTGATCGACAAGCTCAGCATCTTAGCCACTGAGCCCCTGCACCCCTACTAGGGATCATATTCCCAAATATACAGTATATTTCAGATTTAGGTTTGTAAGAATAGAAGTAGTTTTGAATGAATTAGAAAATGAAGATTTACATGGCTAAATTGTCCCAGAAGTATTTTGTTAGGAGCAGATTACATACCCCTGTTCTTGTTGCAAATACTTCAAGCCATCTGGAATATGGGAAGCAAGGCCATTGCTGCATCACAGATTACAAATATTTCTATGAATTCTTTGTTTCCATCAAGTGAAAATGAAACATTAAAGGCATTAATTTGACCATTTCTTTCCTGTCTCAGGAGACTAGAGAAGTAATCAGAGAAAAGGGGGAGTGGGAATCTATTTGGATTTGTAATGATAGTTTGAATGCTAAGAACCTTGCATTCCTTGGCACAATCATCACCCAAGAAAAAGAGATGAAATGTGCAGAGGAATGAAACAAGAAGGGAACTATGAAAGAGCTAACTTGAATGGTGGAACCCACTGAAATGACACGAGATGGAGAAGAAATGAGAAGCCAAATGCAGGCTATTCATTACTCTGAGTGTTACTTGGAAACAGACTTACAAACATAGAGTTTATGGTAAGCTATGAAAAACCATGATGGATTTTCTCATAGTTCCAAGAGTTGTGTTTTTAAAAAATATTATCTTCAAAGATTATGGTAGGACATAAGATCTGGACTATCTAGGCATAGTCACCTGAAGAAGAACCTTGAAATGGGTTAGGGTTAGGGTTTGGCTCAAGTTTGACCATCTCTTATTAGTAAAACCAGCTGAAAAGGGAAAAGGATTAAGTTTTGATACTTTGGAAACAACTTTCTGAGTCTGAAACTGAAAGAACTGGGTTTCAAAAGCTTGTCAATATAAAGGCCAAATTACACTGTTTAATAAGTTTGCATTACAATTTGTCATAAGGTTGTTGATTTGTGCAAGGTACTGATGGTTGATCTGTTGGCTTACTGGAAAGAGAGACAACTTTTAATTTTGTTAAATTAAATTTTGATCTGCATTTAAATATCAAAATATTTTGATATATCTACAAATCCGTGTTGCTTTAATTAGCTTTTAATCAGCATTTGCAGCTGGTTGCTTAATTATAACAATTAACACGTTATTTAGGTTATAGATTGGAAGTGATATCTTATATTGCAACTATCTGTTCAGAAGCTGCAGAAAATTGGTGTAGGTAAGATACAAACCGTGTTTCCCCCAAAATAAGTCAGGGTCTTATTTTCTTTTGTCCTCCAAAATAAGCACTTGGCCTTATTTTCAGGGAGCTCTTATTATTTTTGAGGTGCAGGAGGTAGCGAGCATGGTCAACTCATGGCTGCTGCTATATTTTTGCAATACTTTGGGGGAGGGGTCTTATTTTCAGGTGAGGGCTTATTTGTAGCGCATGCTCTCCAAAGTCTGATTGGACTTATTATCCGAGGAGGTCCTATTTTGGGGGAAACAGAGTAGGTAATTTTACCCTTCTATTTGGGATGTGAAAAACAATCTTAACAAATGGAAAACTGATCAGTTGCCAGTTTATATGATCCCACGGTATAATTTATTTTATTATTACATTATTATTTAAATTATTATTAAATGTAATTAATACCTTTTTATGTCACCCATCTCCCTCATAAGGCAACTCTGGGTGACTTACAGGTTATAAAAAGGCAAATAGAAAAATAATTAAAATATTAAAACTATGCAAATTAAAAATGTAAAACTATTAAAAACAACAGGACTAAGAGACAGACAGCATGAGGAGAAGGTCTTCTTGTCCCATCCACCATCTCCAGCAGTCCTCCATAGGGGGACTAGCCAGCAAAGTCAAGTTTTAATACACTTCTGGAAGGCCTAAAGCAGCGGTCACCAACTTTTTGGGCACCAGGGACAGTTTCTATGCGGAGAGGTTTTCCCACAGACCACAGGGTGCATGGTTTTGAGTGCTGCCTCCATCCCATAAATGGGATTTCACTTGTTTGTGTGGCCCACTATCTGGCATGCGACAGACTAGGGATTGGGGACGCCTGACCTAAAGAATGGGAGCAATTTGGAAAACAGAAAGTCAGAAATTTCATAGTGAAGATAAGAAAGGTTGAGACAGTTGGTGCCTCTATTACCTGTCAATGTACTATATGTTGCAGTCTGTGTGAACATGTGCCTACCGTGTTACCCCGAAAATAAGATAGGGTCTTATTGTCTTTTGACACCCCACCCCACCCCCGAAATAAGCGCTTGGCCTTATTTTCGGGGAGGTCCTATTATTTTTGAGGTGCTGAAAGCGCCTTAACCTCGTCCCATAGCTCAGCTGATCCAGAGCGGGATGGAAGTTCTGTCTCTGTTTCTGGCACACTCTCGCCAGCCCTAGTATCGCTGGGTCGCCTGCTCTTTTTGCGTCCACCATTAAGAGAAGGCATGTGGTAGCTATAGTTTGCGGGAGCAGCCTCCGCAAGGCCATTTTGCGTGCATGTAGGGGCATGTTCCCCCCTTCTCCCAGGAAATGATAGGGACCAGCTGCGTATGCGTTGAAATATTTTAGGAGGTGGCTTATTCCAAGGAGAGGGCTTATTTTAGCACATGGGGCTTATTATTCGGGGAGGTATTATTTTCAGGAAAACAGGGTTTATACAATAGACTCTCCAATTATGCTTTACAGATGGACCATAACAACCAAAATAGGTTTTAAACAGCTAAGGTTTCCAGTGGGGATTCTGAGAACTTTATTTCCAACATCAATGGAAGGCATAAATGACACATAAAAAGGAATATTGTTCAGTATGGATTGAATATGGATTTGTCTGAAATGGTATAGAGTTTCCTGCCTGAACAGGAGGTTGGACTAGAAGATCTCTAAGGTCTCTTCCAACTCTGATGTTCTGTTATTCTGACTAGAACACATTAAGTTTTAGATCTAACTCTTTTTGGAATGATAGTAATACACTGTTAGTAATTTAAATGAGATAAAATATTTAAAGCAACTTAATAAACAGACTTCATTTGGGCTTCTGCATAGAGAATGCAGAACAGTACCTTTGCTGTAATTTGGGCAGAAAGCAGTTGTAATCTTTCCAATTGTTCTCCAAGTTTTATTGCTTACAGTAGGGCAATAATATATTAGCACATAAAAGAGGGCATATGAGTGACACGTCCTTCCTTAGTTTAAAGGTACAAGGTCACAGAAATGACCATATTAGTCAGCAGTGTTAAGTCAGTATTAGTTGTGTTAAGAGTTGTGCTCTTTTCTACTCGGTTCATTTTAAAACGGAGTGAAAATTACAGAAGGATGACTTTAACCAATATTTTAATGTCTCACTGTCTATGTGCGTCTCCTGTGCCTGTGTCCAATACTAAGGTATGCTCTTGGGAAAGGTTTTCTTTCTGATTTTGTTGCCCTTGTCTGGTGTGTAATTTTAAGTGCGTAACTGGTGTGAACTAGTATAACTATTTTTAACTGCAGTGGTGTTATGCTGTTTTCAATCAGATACCCATTGTCATTTAGAAGAAAAAAATTCTGAATGCTACTGTGTTGTTTTATAAATATGAATTGTTGTCAGCTGTTGGGAGGGGGGTAGACCATTAAAGAGTTATGTTTAAATAACTCTGCATAATGGAGTGAGCTCCTGTTACTTGTCCCAGCTTCTGTCAACCTAGCAGTTCGAAAGCATGTAGAAATGCAAGTAGACAAAATAGGAACCACCTTTGGTGGGAAGGTAACAGCGTTCCATGCGCTTTTGGCATTTAGTCATGCTGGTCACATGACCACGGAGACATTTTCGGACAGTGCTGGCTTTTGAAATGGAGATGAGCACCGCCCCCTAGAGTTGGGAACAACTAGCACATACGTGGGAGGGAAACCTTTACCTTTACCTAATCATTTGAACACAGGGAAGTTGAAGTCATGACTGCAATCTTATGCAGATATACATGTATTCAACAGTAAATCTGAATACAGGGGGATGCATGTTCAATTAAATATTCATGATGTGGCTTACACAGGTGTATTGCTAACTTGTTTGCCTGAGGCATGGTTCATGCATTGAGTTGTTTCTTAGTAAGCTGGTGGAAGTTAGGACAGTTCAGAGTGCAGACTGTATAAGTATTTGGAGGTAAGACTGCTTAGAACAGTACATCTTTTCCTCAGTTATGGTGATAAAAATTACAACCTGTATAATAATTTGCTTATCTTTATCCATAACAATTTTGTATATTTAGGACTTTTAACAGTAACAGAGTTGGAAGGGACCTTGGAGGTCCTTTAATCCAACTCCCTGCTCACGCAGGAGACCTATACCAGGGATTTGAATCACCGAACTGCCGACCTTTCTGATCCATATTATATTAATATAATATAATATAATATTATATTATATTATATTAGTAATAATATGATGCATTATGTCTTGAAATGCTATCAGAGGCTGACATTAGCAAATGAGTCGTATAGAAGATTACCAAAATTTAGTGTTAGTCTAATTGGAATGTTTATCATCTGCTGCAGTCTGAGTCCTTCAAAATGATTAAAATGACAATTCCCAGGAATAGCTAGTGAGTTGTAGCCCCATAATATTTGGAAGGTATCAGATTGGAAGAGGTAGTTTGGACTACTGATAGGGCTCCTACTTTCTTAGTCCAAATGTTGCTCAAACGTTTCTTCTTTCAGTTAGTTATAAGCAAGACTCATATCAATGGATCACTTGACAGCATGATAGTTTCTTGTTCTCTTCTCATAACTTCATTGTGATGACAACCTGCTGCCTATTTCAAGTAAGGGGCAATTATAATTCTGTATGTAGTCACTTTGCCCCATTGTTAGTGACATTTGGCCTTTGGAAGAGACTTTTCTGCAGCTTTGCCTCAAGCCAACTTTCTCTAGCCAGATGCTTCTAGACTATGTTAGTTCCCTTGGATCTCCCAGCTGCCATGGGCCTAGGCCAGCTGGAGGATTGTGAGAATAGAAATTCAACATATCTGGAGATTAATAGGTTAAGGAAGAGTACTGGAGATTTTGTTCAAAGGAAGGCATGTTCCTTTAAGTATAGATATTGTTAGAATCTTTTTGAGCTAATTGTTTCTATTCATTCCCATCAGATAAGGTTACAAAATCATCTGCCAATATAAAGATAGTATTTAATTTCATAAATTGCACTGTATGTATATGAGGGAGTGGATAGGGATGGTCTGCTCATTTTCCATTATGTAAATCCAAGACTTATACTTCATATTTTATGACTTGCTCAGCCAACATGGATAAAAGAAAATATGTTATCATGATGAATAAACTCAATATTGTCTGCAAATTAATTGGAAAAATAGCTAGGAAAATGAATTTAGCAATATACATGTGTCTTCCCTTAATTAAATCTTTATGTTTAATGGAACTCACAACCTAGTAAGAAGGTTGCAGAGTGAAGCATAAGGTTCGCTTTTGGTAACAGTAGTTTTGAAAGGAAAATGAGGTAACAAGTAATTAATGTATCTTGGCTTTTTTCCAGAGTAATTTGAGATAATCATACCATTTATTTCATGTCAAATAATGACCCATAGCTTCCCTATTCAATATTAATGTCCCTCAGTTAAGAGGAAACGGTTGGAGATACTGTGTAACCATTGCATTTTGCAATGTGACCTGTTATAATGTCCTTGCACAAATAAGTAAAATATGTAATTTCTCTAAGTACATTTTAATGTGGAAATCCATGTCATGTTTTAATACTCATATCATCATTTCTCTTTCATAATTTCTCTTGAGGATACCTTTGAGTGCCACAATTATAATCCCACAGTCAATCTGTTCTTTGTAAGAGTTATAATCATAACACACAGGAAACCACAGATCTAAAAACCCTAACCTATGCTTTGGTCCCTTGCTGCTAGAAACTACTGGATAAATATCTCCTTTTTAAATTGAATGTATATATTTTGGTAAAATTTCCTAACAAAAGAAAAATGTGTGAATTTGCCATTGGGTTTTTTAATTCATGTTTTACTACAGGTTATCAAATTTACTATCAAATATGGTTGATTGTATATGTATAATCTCATTAAATGGCTTCTTTTGTTGCTAGCGGGAGGGGTTATTGCTTTTTTATTGATTTTTTTTTATATTGGGATTTTATCCTTGTAAGTCACTGAGAGTGAATGGGCAGCCTTATAAATTTTGTTAAATTAAATAAATGGAAATGGAAGTGGAAATTGCATGGTATAAAAACCCTGTTTAAAACAGCATAAATCCTTATATGATTTTAAAGTATTTTTGGTTTATTTGACTTGTTCACCTTTGAAAAAAGGTTGTTACTGATGATCACTGGAAGAAGTTTCCATTTCAAGATGAAGAAAGAACAGATGCTCAAAAAGTCCCAACCAGAAGATGGGGTTCTGGAAAAAGATCTCGACCTCGGCCCCTCTCAGATTATGGCCAATTGGCAATTAGAAGTTCTTCCATTCCAGAAGATTCTGTCGCTATGGATTCCCAAGAAATGGACTCTCTGGAGAATGACAGTGAGACCAAGCTTCGCTCTGTTAAATCAGGAACTTATACAGTAGCCAATCCAAAAGTCCACAGAAGACGACCCATCTCTGTCATTGGTGCAATCAGTTACTATGAGAATAATCAAACGGAAGAAATAACTGCTCTACTTGCACAAGTAAGAAATAAAATTCACTCACTGAAAAAACTCAATCAAAAGACCATCCTTCTCTTCTTCCCTGTAACCTTCAAATTAGAACATAGTGGATGCTCCTATTTCTTCTTTCTGCTTCTTCCAAATCATCACTGCATATTTATTCTTCTAAATGCATGATATCAGATTAATTAATACTTTTATGTAGATAATTCTTGCTCTATAATTGTACACTATACTAACCTTTCCTCCTGGAATGTTGATGCTTCTATTTGAGGTTTTAAGGTATTTATGTTTTACTGTGCCCCTCTTCGTTCTGTAATAAAGCAATACTGATTATGTTGCATTATAAGAAAAGTAACATGATATTTTAGAACATAGAGACATTTATGAATAATAATCGGGACATTTACATAATCACTTTAATGTAGATTGACAAGAGATGTTCCATGATTCATGACGACTCACGAATCTGACCCAGAATATGATCTATCTTCATAGTTACAAAAGTTTAAAAGCATAATCAATGTTATTATTTCAATGGTAACTTTCAATATAATTATTGAAAATCAAAGACTTTGTTATCATGTGCATAATATGGTTATCTAATGGAATAGATATATATTCTTCTTGGTATTAAGCAATAATTGTTTTGTGATCCTATCTATGTCTACTCTTTTATTTTTTATCTTTTATTCCAAAAGAAAAACCAACGCAGGCAACTATCATTAGCATAAAATCCCTTTGAGAAAATCACAGAAATCTGATATATCATGACCCTAGGCTGTGGGACTAGTTTGTTGGAGTTCATTCATGTAAAATGATTCTAATAGTATAAGTAATAAATAACGTTGAATTATGAAGGGCCTATTTATTTTTTAAAAAACAAACTGAAGATACAAATCAAGTTAAAATATTGGAAGTTATACTTCATTGTGTTACAATTCCAGGAAGGATTTTTACATAACTGTATTGATTTTGGCCATGCTTGCATGGCATGATGTATGGTTTAAACAACACTTTATTTGCAAATGTTCTCAAGAGCTTACGACCTCACAATTGCATAATTATAAGAAACCCATTTACAGTTTGTTCATAGGTTGCTCTGCTATCTCAGTGGCATAGATGAAGAGAAACAGAAATACAGTATCACTCTTAATTCTTTTAGGTTGATTAAACCATCACATTTGCAGCTGTGCTACTCATGAAGAAGAACATCTAGGCATGTTCATAATTAAAATGTAATTGGCTATAGCAGTTGTTCAAACATGGTCCTTGGCTCAGTTATACGAAACACAAGTTATAAAGAAATACATTTGAAAAATATTGACATAATTCTTATTTTCAACCTGCAGCATTTTTTTTTAGAAAAGTATTTATATTTTTAGCCCACCCTTAAATGTTGTTTGTGTGGTGGCAAGACGTAACCAAATTTTTTTTGCAGATGTAACCAAAAACCAGGGAAAAGAATTTTTCTTAACAAAAGACTCATTTTACTTTACTCAGAATTAAAATTGTGAATGGATGCATACAATTATTTGTGACACCAGGTCAAATAGTGGAGTTCATGTAAATAAAACTATATTTTACAATAAGACTCACTGAACTCAATAAATCTTGAGTAGGTCTAGTTCAGTGGTGAAATTAAAATTATGTGGGTAAGGCTTGGTGTGCGTGGAAGGAGTAGGATACTGCAAAATCCCCATTCTCACCCCACTCCAGGAGAAGGATACTGCAAAATCCCCATTCCCACCCCACTCCAGGGGAAGGATGCTGTAAAATCCGCATTCTCACCCCACTCTTGGGCCAGCCAGAGATGGTATTTGCCGGTTCTCCGAACTACTCAAAATTTCCGCTACCGGTTCTCAGAACCTGCTGAATTTCACACCTGGTCTAGTTGAATTATCCATAGGTTTCTGATAGAAGTACCTTGTTTAGAAATTTCTCTGTTTTTGCTTTTGAATATTTACAAAGACTATTTTATATTTCAAGGTAAATATGGAAGTTTTGAAAAAAAAGAATTATTTACTTTAATATTAATTTCCTTTAAAGGCAGCATGTTGTGGTAAAAATGTAACAGTCACTATTTATTTATTTATTAGAAAAAAGCTAGGGTATTATCTTTAAAATTCCCATTGAGGAAACATTACAAATATTGTTTCATTATATTGTTACTTTTCTTGGGCAGATTTTCTATGCATGTATAATTTATCTTCCTGCCTCCCACATATCCTGTTCTCCCATGCAGTCTTCTACAGTTTGCTGTTCTAATGCATATTTGCTGGGTGTAAGCTTTAAGTAAATACCATTTTACTATTAGTGTTAATGAAAAGTTGAAATGCTTGCAAACAAATGTGTGGAAAACATTGTAAACTCCTTGTGCTTGTATTGGATCCACAAGGAAAATGGGAGGTAGAGGATTTTGTAAGTGAATCATTTAGTTTAACTGAAAGAGATGAAATACTATAAAGGTGACAGATCAAAAGAGATTTTGAAGGTTTTTATAAAGATTATATTACTTTAAGAGAAAGGAAATCAATTGTATGCAAAGAATGAGAGAAAATGCACAAAAATGGAAGGATATTTAAGTTGTATATCTGTTTCTTAGTCAGCTTTTTAAAAATCAATCTCTAGAGCATAAGCTGTAGAATGCCAGAAAGTAAAATCCCTTATTAGTACTACTATCACTTACTTGACAATTTAATTTAGAAGAAGATGGAAGCATTTCAGTTTCAATGAATATTGAGCCTTTCCAGACAAAAGAGCTGCTCCAAAAGCTGTGATTACCTGACAAAGAGGTTTTCGGAGCTTTAGAATTGAAATGTGAAAAGTGCTCACTTTCTCTTTATTAAGAGAAAATTAGTTGAAAAGAGCAAATAAGAAAAAATGAAATTTTAGTTTAGTTTAGTTTAGTTTATTGGTTTTTTATACTCCCAAAGGACTCCGGGCGGTGTACAGCCAAAATAAAAACAAATATATAAAAGTGAAAAGAAAACTTTTAAAAGACATAATTAAAATATTG
>JAPKID020004421.1:0-11693 GCA_026931265.2 Tropidonophis doriae
ACAAGTAAAAACATTATTCATCTTAAACTTTGTACAACATGTCGTTCGGTCATACGTTTTGTGCATCAATACTTGAAATTACAAACATACTTTTCAATTTTTCTTCCAATATATATATCAATATATATCAACTCATTATCCACCTAATAGCAGTATTATTTATCAAATCCATTTTTTTCCTGCAATTACTCAATATATAAGAAGAACAATAAAAAAAAATCCTCATAAATTCCTGTTTTGTAACATTATCCTCCAATACCTCTAGAAACCACTTTTCTTCTATAAAGTACATACCCCACAAGATGAAATCATTGTATCCTTATAATTACACAAATAAACAGATATATGTCAGTGGCTACAAAAATTTCAATATGTGCTTAGCATTCCTAACTTTCCTGCAAAACCCTTCTTTCCTAAGCATAAGCATACCTTGGTGCCAATGCCTAATCCGCTTCTAGTCAGTTCACAGAGCCTAGGAATTAGCTCTCCCAAAACAGACACATCCAAATATTGCAAACACTGGAGAAACAAAACCAAAAGAAAATGAAAACATCCAAAGAGATTAATAAAATAAAATAAATTGCTAGACTGTTGCTGACAAGCTGCTTATTAGCATTCTGCTGGAAGAACAACTGTTGGAGCAGAACAATTTGAAATACATCCACTTTTATCCAGTACTTTCTTTGCAAAAATGTTTTTCTTTCTATCAATGGCTGCTTCGCCATCAATTTTTAAAGTGTAGCTTATCGTAAAAACAGGAACGACAACTACTATTTTCTTTCCTTTTTATGGGTGTGCATATGTAAGTGTGCAGGGGGAGGGAGTGTTCAGTGTTAAGTGTTCAGGGCTATTTTACCCCTTACTTTATTGGCATCCCTGTTACGTCGGGAAGGCTAGCCTGTTTTAAAAGCTCATGAAACAATCTTGTGAATCTTGTCTTCCTAGTTATTGATCAAGATATTATTAGAAGTGGATAACTTCCTGCTTTCCTTTATTAAATAAAATAATTATATGAAATACCAATATTCTGCTATCACTTATAATCACAGTAATTTCATTATTACTTGCAATCTTCCTTGGACAGGTTATGTAAAACTTTTCTTAAAGCCAATTATTACCATATTTATAGTTTCCATCATTGGGGAGGATTTAGCAGCACTTAGTCTCGCAGTATCCATTGCAGCCTTAAAGATAAAAAGAAAAAAGGACTAAAATCTAGAGTTTAAAAGGTGACAAGAGAAAACAGAAGGCCCATGTGGAGGCATAGTAACACACAATATTATGTTAAGAGTGATTAAAAAGACAAAAGTTTCCTTAAAAAAGAAGGAGGAATAATTCTCATGAAATTTTTAATCTCAAGACAATATTTTAGTTAAGCAGTATAAACAAATGAAGTGAACTTAATTTGTATATACTGTTAATTATTTACTATGAATTTTAATTAAAAATTAAAATATCATGTAGATATCTCAACTGTATGAAAATAACTGATGATGTAACTACTCATTCCCTCCTCTGCTAGACAGCCAGCATAGTCCAGCATAGCTAATGCTTTTTATAAAAGAGAAACCTTACTTAATGATGCCCTTACCTTTTCTTGCTCTGTGGCACGCAGGCTCAAGTAGTTGAGGACCTGAGGCTCCAAAACACTCAGGGATTCCAACAAAGCTGGGATGAGCTTTGGTGCATGTGGTTTCAACATGGCCCCAGCACTTTTGCTGATCTTCACCAGGGTATTAATGCTATAAATAAAAATGTGGAAGACACACACATTTGCATTCTTCTTCCCTGCTCCAACCACATAGTGAATATTGTTTAGGTGTCAGAAAACAATCCGCTACCGAATTTAACTTCCATTCGCTAAAACAAAGTAGTTCAAAAGATAAATGAAATGCAGCAAATTCCCAGAAAGCTTATATTATCTACTTTCTGGACCATAAATTTCCCTCTCACCAAAAAGTCTATTAATTTTAGCGGCTGTACTTATAGCAGGTTAGACTGGCTTTTTCCACAGCTGGTTGTAGCAACTTTAGGACTCTTTAATTGATGCAATCATGATTTTCCCACCTAAGCTTAGATGGTTGCATATTATGCATATCATTAAGCATATTTTCTACACTGACTTTCGTTGGTTCATAAATCATGATAATCAGTTTAGTGGCTGGTGCAAGGCCAGCCAACTATGATCTGATTAGAAAAACACGGCTAAGCAAATCATGGGTTGGAGTGGTGGGCTGCAACCAGTTCAACAAGCGGTTCCGTGCTCGCGTACTTGCGCGCCTAACACGCTTGTACACAGCGTTCAAAATGCAGCAATTTGAAGCTCAGCTGCTTACCTTCTAAGGCAGCCCCGGTAAGTAGAACAGCAGAGGTGTGAAATCAAGTGTGCTGCGTAAATCAGCTGAGCCAGAAAAAAGAAAATATAGAACAGGATAGGGCGGGTCCAGGTTGGCAGGGCCAGTTGATCGTCAGAACTACCGGTTCGCCTGAACTGGTAGCAGTCCAGTCACTGGATGCTACCATAGAGGAATCTAGATATTATCATTTATTGTAAAAAAATATTCCTTGGATTCATTTATTTCATTTCAGCTACGAAGAGACAGAATGATGGGTAAATGCCTGCTGAAATCATTTCTGAATATGAGATTTTGAAACGTGAGAAGAAAGGGGGAAAAATGTAAGGATAAGGTACCTCAGGGTCCGCACTTCAGTCACTGTATTCATCATTCCTTTATCAAGCAGGCATGGCAAAAGTACGGCTATGGTTTTCTGGCCTGCAACTCCTTTGGATGGGTCGCACATTTTCACACATACCTTAAAACAAAACAACAACATGCAGATGGGAACCATTATGAGCACAGATGTTCTGAAGATATTCTTTATGCTATGGCTCAAACTGTCACAGAATAAATATAAAATTCTTGAGGTTATTGGGATAATTATGAGAATGTACCTTACTTAGTGTTTTCAGGGCTAACTCTGCTGCTTTTCGTACAGATTCCTGAAAAAGAGGAGAGGAGGGGAAAAGAACATTTTTAAGTTTCCAATTTTAATCTCAGACACTATTAATGGAGTGATTTTGCCTTGATGATGTATATTTTCAAGAAAACATAAATCTCTTTTTCAAGCAAAGGTGCTTGTTTGGAAACCCACAAAAATAATTTAAAATTCACATTCCTTGGTATCAAGGTGTGTATAAAGCTTGCAGAGAATAAGATTGCTAATCCCGCTTTACAGAAAGGAGGAGAAAGGAAGGAATCTAAATCAAAACCAATGCTTATCTGACTCCTTTGATGCTCTATAAATATTTTCCAAACACAGCCCAATTACTAGACTGAATAGTCATTTTCTCGTCTAAATATTTCCCTTTTATTTGTAAAGCTCAGATATTTTTGACATGAAGCTTGAAAGCCAAAATGGACAACAAATGTGTGTTTTATCATTCAGGAATGTTGAATTCCCAGCATAACACCAGAGGAAGTATACAAGCCTTATTGGTTGTGAGCTATTCTTTGCCTATAATGATTATAGCAATTTCCCAATATTAAAAAAGGAAACTTTTCAGTACCTTTATATCATCTTGCACTCTAAAGAGTGTTTCCCATATTTCTGGAAGTTTATGAATAATCTCATCCAAAGGTCTTCCTCTTAGCAAGTCATTCAGTGCTAAACAGCTGTGGAAAGAGTTTAATTATCATGTTTGGATAATATGAAGTTTCAATAAAATAAAACAATTCAGTTTCCCCAAACATGTACAATATTTAAAAGTATAGAAGAATAACCTAACTGCCAAACACTAATGCCTATACACTTAAATTTCGTAAAGTAGAATTAATCCCTCTTTTCAAGCTGCCTTTTTAAAACAAACTGCAATCTTACAATAATTAGTGCTTATAATATGTTCTCTATTTCTAAGAAAACACTTAATGTGATTATGTCTTCATCTATAACAAGCCTCAATGGTTTAAATTAACCTGCTTTAAACAAACCATATTTAACAAAAACCACAATTCACTTAGTTCTACAACATGATATATATTTCCTTGCTCATGTCCATAGCAGAACTGAAGGCTAGGCTATGTAGGAGTGTGCATGCAAAGATTGATATAGTTTAGCACAATAGCCCTCTTAATTAAATATTATGAGTGGTATTACATAAAATCTCTAATGATATTTCAGTATCAAAATGGCATCAATATCAAAAAAAGTTCCAGAAATGTAATTATTTAGTACAGTTTATATCAACTTAAATTATATGGTAGAAAACAAACACAAATTTATGCATCACATTTTTTTTCATAATTAAGCTTTCCTGCTAACTTGTATGACTTACTTCCAAATATTTGTACTCTAATATTACAAAATCTGCCCCCAGCCCCAAAATGTACAGCTCACATAACTGACAGAATTAGATAAATCCTGAAAACCCAATATAAAGAAAATATAGAAGTAAGCACTTGATTTTCAAAACACCAATTATTTTAATTTAATAATGAGCTGACTTTAGAAATGCATACCTTGACTCTCGAATTCGCCACATATTGCTAGTCAGGTTGCTTATTAAATCATCAAGAATTTCTTTCATGTATTTGTCCACCTGAACCAGTAGAAAACAGTTTGAACTATTAAAAGCATTTGCACACCAAGAAGAGTGAAAAACTGAACATATATAGCAATAATTTCCTATAACTCAACAATAAACTACAATGAAACAGAAACTTAATGCAAAAATGATGATCTTTAAAGTGTTTTTCCTGCTTTGTAGGTATCATCATTCAGAAACAGCACAAGAAGATAACAAAATGGGCTAATATGATAGATTAATTAGAATCATTCTCACACAGTGATTTTCTATGTTGATTTTGCTCTAAGTGTTGAAGGAACCTCCTCATATATATAATCTCTATAAATAATAATATCATTTTAACAAATACAGAAAAGAAAACTACCACTAGCCACATGTTCTCGTACTTCACACATGTACTTATCACATCTTTTCTTTTCTTTTAGATAGATAGATAAATAGATAATTAAAAACAGTCTATTGTGTTTTTGACTATAATCCTTAATGCAGGCAGAAATTTAGTTCAGAAAGACTTAGGCTTCTTCATATGTATTTACTATATTCCTGTAAACAATATATATTGGAAGTATGTCATATAGGACTATATGTGTGTATATACTGTATTCTGATAATTGTTTATTGATAAAATACTCTGAAAGCATTAATACAATAGACAAGGAAAACAATTTCCTATACAATGTATATATAGAAAATTGTTTTCACTTTGTATTTTATTAATGCTTTTGGAATGTTTTAACTACAAACAATTACTGTATTTCCTCAAAAATAAGACAGGGCTTTATTTTCTTTTGGAAACCCCCCCCCCAATAAGCTCTTGGCCTTATTTTCGTGGAGATCTTATTATTTTTGAGGTGCAGAAGGCAGCAAGCATAGTCATCTCATGGCTGCTGCTGTGTTGCGATATTTTTGGGGAGGGCTTATTTTTGGGGGGAGAGCTTATTTTAGCACATGCACTCAAAAATCCCATTGGGCTTATTACCCAAGGAGGTCTTATTTTGGGGGTAACAAGGTATCAAAAATATTACAAATAAATATTACATTATTAAAATAAGAGCATGCAGTTGTGACCACCACCTTCCTAAACTCCACTGGAATGCATCCTATTGAATCATCTTGCTAATTTCCAGGATCCAAGAATGATAAATTATTTAGGTTAAATTGATGTTCTGAACAAGAAAAAACAAGCATTTGATGTATTTTCCTCATCCACATTACACACTGTGCCTCTCACATTTAGAAAAAGTTATTCTTTTTCTCCAACAAGGATTTCCCTAGGTTTTTTTTTTTCATTTAAGAGAATCTATAGTTAACTTTAAGTTGTGACAGCTCAATGGAAAAGGGTGACGACATTGGGACAGAATTATTCTGTATTGACTTACAGCAGATTTATCTGTAACAAGTGCATTCCAAATGCTGGTCATAGCCTGTCGAATCCCAAGATTGGGATCAAACTGGTATCGATAGAGACGAGGAAGCAGTTGAGGAAGAAAAGGAGCCAGTTGTTCCCCAGCTTTGGTAGCAATCACATTAAAACCAAAAGCTGCTCCCTGAGAAAACCAAGAAAAAAAAGAACTGTTATATGACACTTAGGTATCCTGTTTATGTTCAATCAGGTTTCTGGTAACAGACAGAAATTATTAAAGCAAAATGAACATTATATATTTTGTATATGAATCAACAGCTCTTCTGTATAAGGTTCCCATTGTAACGGATTCATCCCAATTACTCAATGTTGAGCTTCAGATCAGAATTTAGAACAGAAGATACAGTCTTTCAAAGTTATCCCAAACATAGATGGGGGGGTTGTTTCTAATTTCTACCATTCCCACTACATGCAAATACCTTCCGAGAATTCCACATTGCATGATGATTGGCCAAATTCATGAATTTATACACCAAATCTGGCTGGTTGAGGTCGCTTGCAAGTGAACAAAGCTCCTGGTAAGTAGAAAGACCCTGGCTTGGGAAAACAGAAACAAATGATTAATGCTAATTCTTACATGTCCTATTTTGCTGAAACAATCATAAGGGGATACTTAGATGGGAGTCAAAATAATATTTCGATTATGGATTTGAACCAAATTTGTTAAGACAATTATGCAATAATTCAAAATCTTTTCCCCATTGCACAATTCTGTAACATCAAATAAGCAAACCATTGTCTTTCAGACTTAGTACGATCATACAGTTAGAGGCAAGGCTTTAGTCTTGTTCCCTCTTTTTTTTTTGAATCTTCAGTACAGTTCTAGATGTAAAATTGATTTCCATTCTCTTTTTTGGTTTCACCTTTGCTGCCTCTAGTCCATGCTCACGTATGAAAGACAGATGATCACAGTTCCCTACAAATTGCTCTTTGGACGCAATGCTTAACAGGTGAGTGCACAAAATAGAACAAATGGAGTTTTTTTTAATGTCTCGGAAATTCTGGCAAACAGTTCTGGCTAGAGCTGTGATTTAACAGAACTATAATGCAGACAATGTTCGTTATCCTGGGCTTCAAGCCATAATGAACAGGAATAGGGGCTTTTATGACATGTATGAAAAGGCTGATGCATCATACTTTTCTAATCTATTCTCCACTTAACCTGGACACTGACATGCCTGACAAAGTTCATTGTGACTTCACAGGGGCAAACAGGGTTTATACAACTGAACTGTCCCTCCAAGTTTTTGAAGCATCTTCTATTCTTTATGCTCCCATATAGAAGATTGAAGGGGGTATGTTGGTTAAAATATACTCCACTTGAAATAAAGATGGCAATAGCCCATTTGCCCTTAATCACTGCAGAGCCTTATTTTCCCAGTTCTTGTTACTTGCCATAATAGTATAAATATTTCACGACGTTCTCATTCCCTGCTGCTCAAGGAACATTTTAACAGTTCAGAGAATCAATTTACTAGGATGAACCAAGTGCCGTTGAATGATGGCTCCCCATAAAGCTGGCCGTTTCAGGAACTGATTTCTGAAGGGAAGGCCAAGCCTTCAATGGAATGTTTGGAGGGAATAATGGGCCAAATTTGGACAAGAAACTCCCAACTGCTACCCACAAGCACTTCAATGTTAATAAAAAAAGAGAGGCTTAAATCATATGAAATTAAGGAAATCTCATGAGTGTTTACGACTGAACTTCTATGAGATTTGAGAACATCTTCAGGGGTATCAAACTCAAAGCCTGTGGGCTACATCTGGCCCCTGGGGTGCTTAGATCTGAGGGGGGGGAGACTGCCTGGAAATACCAAAGGACTGGCGAGAGGCACCTCTGCTACCAAAATGAGGCATCGGCACATGCCCCCCTGTGTCCCGTTTTGGCTGGCAGAGTGCTGGAGGCGTCTGTCCCATCTGATCCAGCCTTCAAAGAAATCCAGTTTGACACCCTTGCCATAGATTAAAGTAACACAATGGTTCACAAATAGCATGATTAATCAATGAGCTTACCCATCTGGAGTTTTGCCAAGGCCTGAGCCTTGGAACATCACAGTTTCCCCAGACACTTCATGCTTGACTCTGTAAAGAGAGGGGTCTATTATATGAAAGCTTGTGAAGGAGATTAATTTTGTATCTCTTTGGGATCACTTATACATGTCAAATTTCTTCTCATTTTTATGCAGATCTACATCTCAAAATCAATTGGAAAAAGAAGTTAAGATCCTTAAGAGAGTACTTGTGCATTGGAGGAGGGGGGGATTCACCTGAATATTGAAACACCACTGCAAATGGGGATCTTGCATAATAGGGACTCTTTTCTTAAATTTATCATAACTCGAAATATTTACTCAACTGATTTTATATTAGTAAAAAGGAGGGAGAAGAGGCTGAATTCAACTATTCTTCCAGACCTTAACAAATGACCGGCAGGATTTTTGCCCATTAAAAAAGGCTTAATTTAAGTACCTGAACATATGATGTTATACAGATGTTACAAGAAACATTATTAATATAAACATATCACCACACAGACAAAGGGATTTTATTACTTTTTCAAACCCATTCCACGCTATCCTAAAATGCTCTTTGTTCTTTAAAGTATTTAGGATACAAGTCCCAAATAAATTACATTAAAACATAACATACTGAGATTAAATTATGGATTGCCACACAGGAGGAAAGCAAATACATTTTATAATTTCGGAATTTTAAAATAAGCTCACATTGATTCACTATAATTTATAGGAAACATGAACAGTAGGGTTCAGATGTTCTGAAGCATTCCTCCAAACTTGCTTTATATTTAAACTCATAATTATTCCCTGCCTCCTGATACATATTCTATCAGTTAAGGTTTTTTTAACATACCTTTTCCCAGTCATAAGAGTTTCAACAAGTGTAGTAACTAATTCCTGTTGATCTTGTTCATTTCCAAGCTCGTACACCAAACCAAGACCTTTAGAAGCAACATCTTGACTGAGTTCTATAAGAAACAGAAAGTGAATTATTATTAACTCGGGGCGGTGTACAGGTACAATTAAAAAACCACAGAACAATACATATAAAAATTAAAACATTATTAAACTAATCCAGTACCTTATTAAATTAAATTAAAATTAATTAATTTTAAATTAAATGTAATTTAGTTGCTACACTCAATTGCTACATCTACATATGGGTCTCCATGCCCAAACATTAACCAGTGCAACACCAGTTCAGTCACATTTACCCATCGAAAGTATATAAATATCACAAAAGCACAGCAATAATAGAACTCCTAAAACCAAGGCCAGAGATGTTAATGCTAGAAAGCCAACTCCTCAGGAAAGAATAACAAGCAGTTTCCTCTGAGTCTCTCATATCGCAACATGGATGTCATTCTCAGTCAGACTGAAAATGTCTGAAATAGCAGAAAGTTCAGAGGTCTAGAGGTTCTTATTTGAGAGACAAGCAGTTACACTTGAAATGCCTAAATGATGAAATGATAACAAACAAAACCGCTCAACTATACTGATTTTGTTATATTAATCAGTAGTACTAACTCCTATACAGCATATACATTGGTTTCAATCTTCACTAAGACTAGAATTCAGATCAAATAGAAATCATTGCAGAACTTCTACAATTTGGTTTCCTTTCTTTTTCTTGGTGACACTCAGCAACAGCAACATATTTCATTTTTATATGTAATTAAAAACAGGTACAGGATCAAGTTCAAGAATGATTCATATTTACTTCTTGTAAAATAACATTTCACTTGGAAAATATAAGGCTTTATAAAAAAAATTACAACTAGAAAAATATTTTATTTAAATAATAATGCCATGCAATGGTACTACATAATTTCAATGTCAACTTTCAGTGTTTTTAGAGCAAGTTACAATTTAAATAATATCTCTGTACGGAAATCTCGTGTTTTGTTCCACATTTGTAAGCTTAAGCACTTTTGTTTCTAATAAGGATTTGTATTTTTAATCAATGAACAAAATAATGCAGGCATATTCCTACTTACCATCACTGTCGGACAAAGTAGATACAAATGCAGTTTGAATCTCTTTGAGATGTGACTATGAAAGAAAAAAAAGAGGATTTTAACTTATACCTATGACCTTAAAATCTCACTAACAAGAATAATTCTTCCCTTTTCTGGCTTGCTCTATGAGCAGGGAAGAACAACATTTGGTGCGAAACCTCTGATGGTTTATTCTTGAGGAAACACAATGTTAGTGTCTTTTATCCTGTGTAGAAGGATGTGGTAATAACCCTTTGAAATATGATTAGAGGTCAGAACATGCAGATTTTTTCCAAGCTAATACAGGAATCATGCAACCTCACTGTCAAAACAATAAAGTGTGAGTCTCAAACAAAGACTTTCTTCTACTTTTCTATGAGTTTTGGAAAGAAACAGCATACCATTAATGGACCCATATCCCTTTTGCCCAGCAAGTGCACTTCGAGAACAAGTAGAAAAATGGGAATACAGAAATAGACAAGCAAGGAGACAAAAGTCTGCACCATGAAATCACAGAAGGTCAACTAAATCAGATCCCCCCCAACCTCAAAAAAGAGAATGGGACATAATTTTTTCTTCCTACCTTAATTTCTTTGTGGGCACTCAGCTTCTTCACCAGTGATAAAAGCCAAATACAGGATGCTTGTCTTATGTGAGGGTTGGAACTTATGATATGCTTATTCAAAATGACGTCCAGGACCCAGGGAACCACATCATTAATTTTCACATCTGTTACATTGAAACCATTGCAGAGAAGTTAATACAGTGCAAACAAAAGGATTGGAAAAATAGAGCCTTGTCAGCCATGTTTTCACTTTTAATATTCATGGGTTCTGCCTATAAATATTCTATATATAAATTCTGGACTTTTGTCCTATTTCAGGAACCTTCATGTACACTTGTGCTTACCAAAAGATGCAACATTTCTACAGTTTACAGTGATACACAAATAAGGGCTATATAGATTATTTTGTCATATTTTCTTTCTCTCTTTTTTTAATCAGTCTCTCCATTGTTTCCCAAAGCAATCCAGTACTCTGCCAGATTATTATACCAGATTTTAGAAGAGGCATAAATGACAGGATTCTTTTTATCATACAGACTACATTCAAGCCTGACGGGTGGAACAGAAAAGCTGATGCTGTTGTTATTTTAATGTTTGTATTAACTGCTTTAAAAGTTTGTTTTCTTGAAAAAAGTATATACATATTTAACATGAATATATGAAAAACCATTACAAACTACCCTGGGATTAAAAATATGCATTTTCCTTCAGTCATCACAGAGACTAAATTAGTTTTGGAATTTAGGTTGTAGTTTGGCTGAGTTATAGTCTATTATCACTCATAAGCACAAAGCTAATTGTAGGTGCAAACATTATGCTGAAGCAGGTTTCACATTAAATGACTTTTCAAAAGTTAAAATAACAATAGAAGCAAAATTTAAATAGAATTCTGTCATTCTGGGTTTGGTCAACAACAGAAGCTCTTTTTTTAATACATCAGGAACTAAAATTGTTCTCTGAAACATATTAGACTGTTAGTTTGCGCAGGCGCGAAGTATGGAGGAAGGCGCTTGAGTGCGGAGCGGAGACGGGGGCCTTTTTTGCCCAGAAGAGGACTGCCAGCCCTCATGAGGCATCGCAGAGGGCTGGCCTGGCAAGCAGATTT
>JAPKID020004422.1:0-11692 GCA_026931265.2 Tropidonophis doriae
CTGTGAGAGCGAACCGGCCGAAGGGATGTATGGGGCAGGATACGATCCCGCAAGTAACTAGGTCCTGTGCCATGGAGCGCTTTAAAAATGATAACACCTTGCACATTGCTTCTTTATTTGTTTTGCAAAAGAAATAAAAAGAAATAAAAATTCCGCAATGCATAGTGGAATTTCATCCTACCTTCTGGTGAACAGACTGCAGGAACACCAGAGAGAATTCCCAGGGCTGCTGCTACCAGTCTGTTCCCATCCGTTGATAACAACGGAGATTTTCCAGCTGTAATTCCAGGGCTACCTGTTATCTTCAGGTTTAGCTGAGGTAGCTGCCTTACAAGAATACACACACACATTTCTAGTGTTGCAAAGACTAAAGACTTTCCAGGTATAAGTCCTCCAGTATCTTTGCCTTCTCCAAACTCTGGCAATGTCTCTTTTTCTTCAGCCCCATCATCAACTATAAGGATATAAAGGGTAAATATTATGTTTTATTGACAAAAAATCCACTTTGAAGCTTCTTAAATAGCTTCTGGTTGCAGTGTTCTTATTTGTTGGATAGTATACATCCCCTATAACAGGGGTGAACAAACTTTGCAACTTTAAGTCTGAAGGACTTCAGCTCCCAGAATTCTCCAGCCAGCAAAGACTTAAAGTTGCAAAGTTTGCCCACCCCTGCCCTATAAGCTGAAGTCCTTCAGACTTAAAGTTGCAAAGTTTGCCCACTCCTGCCTATAACTACTGATGCAGCATGGACAAACTGTGTATTGATCTGCTATATAAATAATCTATGCCAGTTTTGATCACCAGGATACAAAAATGGAATACTGAATCCAGTTTTGATCACCCCGATACAAAAATGATGTTGAGATTTTAGAAAGATTGTAGACAAGAACAAAATTGATTAGAGGACTGTAGAGTAAAGCATATGATGAACAGTTGCAGGACCTGGGAATGCCTAGTCTAATGAGGAGAAGGACTAGGGCTATCATGATAGCAGTCTTCCAATATTTGAAGGACTATCAGAGAGAGGAGGGGATTAACCAAATGAAAGCACCTGAGGGCAAGACAAGAAGTAATGGATAGACGCTTAACAAAGAGAGATCCAACCTAGAACTAAGAAGAAATTTCCTGTCAGTGAGAACAATTAACCAGCGGAACTGCTTGCGGATGATGTACGATTATCAGAGGATTTTAATAAGAGATTGGACAGCAGGATAAATGGCTGCTATGGGGGAGAGGAGAATGCACAAGGGCCAAGACGGCATAAGTACCCTAAGTCTTGCAGTGACTGCTGCCAGGCACAGATTTATCCAGCCAACTTGTGACGTTCCCTATCAGTTTTGTTTATGGGAAACTAGCAGAGAAGATCAGAAATGGTGATCATGTTACTATGGGATATTGCAATCATAAGTGCTCCAAGCACCCAGATCATGAAACATGACTGCTGGGGTACTAGCACAACCAGAACTTTAAAGTCAAGTCATAAGTACCACTTCTACCACTTGTCCAGTGCCAACATAAATTTGAACAGTTGCTGAATGAGTGGTCATTAACTGAGGATTACCTGTAGAGCTGAAATCTGCTGCAGAAAAGTATTTAATAGCATGGGTGACAGATTTTTCTATCTCATTTATAAGACACTGCAATATTTGCCAGTGTTTAAAATACTCCTTTAAGGTACATATGTTCCATAAAGAAGTGAATTGTCATCTATCTTGAATGCTAGAAATGAATTTTTTAAAGATGCTGAGAATTCTTTGTTAAGCATATTAAAGTTCCTTGAAAAATTGCAATGTCCACGGTTACTCATAAGAGAAGCCACATCATTT
This sequence comes from Tropidonophis doriae, assembly GCA_026931265.2. Classification (NCBI taxonomy): domain Eukaryota; kingdom Metazoa; phylum Chordata; class Lepidosauria; order Squamata; family Natricidae; genus Tropidonophis; species Tropidonophis doriae. The sequence goes on from JAPKID020004422.1 coordinate 1,827, forward strand.
TATTCGTTTGGTACTGTAGAATAAAATAGAATGCCTTTTGTTAAAATTAGCTGTAGTCATTCTATTAAATTCTTACTATATTTAAAAGGTAAGACAACCATGAAAGTAAAAAAAGGAATTTGCTCAACTACTTTTTGCTAAAATTATCCCTCCCCATTTTACCCTCAATTTTTAATCTGAGACAAATACAGAAATGATTCAAAATCATAAATTCAAAATATACTACTACTGTGAGTAAATGAAGCATTTTTTCATCTAATATGAAACAACTGTGGTAAGAAGTTTGACCAAGTCTACTATATGGCTCTACCTTCTGCACTTCTCCGTTTTTCCTTGACATGCTCCTGTGCTGCAAAAAGAACTTGCTGGACAACTTCTAGAGCAGCTAGTTGAATGTCTGGGGATTCTCTGGTAAGTATAAGTCGATGTAAAACATTCAACAACTCCACACTCAGTTCCTATATATGGGAAATACAGCAGACTGTTCACTTAAGTATTAATACAGTATATTTAATACAATTAAGGTAGATTAGAACGAGTGGAAAAGAATTGGCCCCAAATACTTGCTCGATTCAAACCTGAAAAATGCAGGTTTTCAGCATCAAACCCTATTAAAATATCATAACTAGGATACATGTCATGTGTTAAGAGATTTTTCATGCCTTTCCATAGGCACAGCTTTTAAAAATAATTTTCATCTTCTGTGTAGTGGGTTCAGTGGGAATACAAGGAAGAACTGTCTGAAGGAAAAACAAGGACTCTATGCCATTATTGATTTCATTGTTTACTGCAAATTTCAGCTTCGTGATATTGGAGAGAGTTGAAAGCAACTCTGTCAGCTGGATAAAGTAATTACTATTTAAATTACCATATTTTTCAGAGTATAAGACGTACTCCCCCCCAAAGTGGGTGAAATTTTGGGTGCGTCTTCTACAGAATGAATGTAGAATGTAGTCCCACCCACCCACTGGCCCCCACCCTTCGGCCATTTTTGGCCTCCGCATATCATATTTTAGACCTGTTCCAGACCATTGGCACTTCCGTTCCTCACACTTTTGGCCTCTACACGTCCCGTTTTTGGCCTCTGCAAGTTGCGTTTTTGGGCGGTTCGACTGGGGATCGCAGCTGCTGCCAACTCCCCACTGCCTGGAACCTCCCAAAAATGTGATGCGCAGAGGCCAAAAAGCCAGCCTGGAACAGCTGCTGTCTGGTCGTTTCTGCTCTGCACCTGCTGTACTCACTGGAGCTGCCTCAGTAGTTCAGCTGCATTTTCGAAGCTGCATTTTAGCCGCAAAGCAGGTGCTCACAACCAGCAAACTGATTGTTAACGTTCACTTCTAGAAACAGCTGATTGGGGGTATTCTGGGAGGCTGATCCACCCACCAATCAGTTGCTTATGCTGAATCAGGCTGCAATAATGTGCTGAAGCTGGCCAGGCTGCTTGCTAAGGACAGCATACTGATGGATGCTGGGAGGCAGAGGCAGAATCTTTTTTTCTTATTTTCCTCCCCTAAAACTAATGTGTATGGTACTTTGTCACAGAGACTATTCAAACAGCTGTCACATTACGCCCATAGCACAAGGTAAGAGAGACACTAAGGGACATTACGCTTTCTAAAGACACTTGGCAAAAGCATTCATAATATCCAGCTGAACTAACTCAGAAGTTTTCAATGTTACCTGATCACTTCCAATCTTCGATCTTGGCCAGGGAACCTCAAGCAGGACCCGCAAGGCATCTAGACAAGCAGTAATGTTCTCCATTGCTTCATCTGACCGGGGAGAACAGAGAAATTCCACACTAATTCCTAAAGAAAATGGAGTCAGGGAATATTAAATGAATTAAATGTGAAGTTTAAAAATATAGAACTTATATTTCACTTTTAATTGAGAAAGTAAATGGTGGTACCACTAATTGAAACAATTTACAATAAAGTGATTGTTAATGACAGTCTCTAAAATGACATTCTCACTGTGCAGTCAGAACAATCAGAACAATGAATAGAAAAGGTCTAGCATGAAGTTGAATTAATGACGTGAATGAACTAATAGCACGTTAGTTGGCAGGAAATTCCAGATTTTGAGTTCCTGTATCTAAATTGGCCTTTTTTGGGCGGCCCACCAAATCCGCTTAGCCATTGTGGCTTTCTTAATACTTTGGAGGATAGAATAAGAAAAAAAGGTACTTTGTAAGATATCCAGGTTTTAAACACAGTAAGACTTTTGATATAGGGAAAAATCATCAATCTATTTAAAGAAATTGTTGTACTAGAGCCCAGATTATGCACCTGATTTTTCAGAGGAAATGCACATTTGCAAGAAGCTAGCTATTTATTTATTTCATTTAAAAGCTGCCCAACTCAGAAACAGTAATGCTCCTAATTCACAAATCAGAGAATTACTAATTCCACCTCTCTATCTTGCCAGGATTTAGCCTCATTTATTGCACTTCATTCAGTCAAAATAATAATGTTTAACTATACATAAAAACTTTCATAAACAAAAATAAGTCACAATAGCAGAAATTCAATTACAAGCATATGTTCTATGTGGTCATAAGTCATTTGTCTGACTCAATAGAATGGATCTTCTGACTACATGTAATTCCATACAGAAAGGCAGTTTTATTCATTGTGGTCTGTAGTCATTCTTGATTTAAGCATAACATTTCATATCAAATTTCAGTGAACCTGACAAAAATGGTCCGCGAAAAATATGGTAAAGAAAAATTTACATACTTACTAACCCAGAACAAGATGAAATCTATCAGTATTGACATCTTCAGGTGATTTTACCGCACCCCTAGAGGTTGAATCTTGACACATACTAGTTGGAGTAACAGGTCGTGAAAGATTAGTTAGACTTTCATCTGAATCACCAACCAGAAAACCAGTGCTAGTAAGCCATAATGCAGTAGCATGAAGAATCTGAGCCCAGGCATTTTGATAATGCGGTCTTGCATTTTCAATTGTTTCTGCAGTATAGAAAGCACCACCTACAAATAAAATGATACATATTCAGTATGCTTTAAATCCCTCCCCATATTTTTATTGTTTGTAACAAAGTGCTGAGAAGAGTCAGAGACATGATTCCTATCATTCGAAAAACGAACAAAACTTATTAAATAGGCTTTTAGTAAATGTCCTTGCTTTCATTCTGCAAGCTTGCTGGTAGCTTCTGTTGATATATCTTTTATTACTCTAAAAGTTGATATTTTATTTTTGTTCTCTGTTTGGTAGCAACAGTGCTTCATGTTAGCAAATGAAGCATTTCTGCAAAATCTATACCTGCCAAATAGATTCAATAGAAATATTTGCTTTATTTGACTTCTTACCTTCAGAGGGAAGTTGAGAAGCAAATTCTGAAGGCAAAGTTAAGAGAGCAAAATCCTGAAGTGCAGCAAGCCAGAGTTTGCTCAGATTCCCTAGATCCACTTGAACTAAATCCAGAAGTTCATCTACTGAAGAGGCTGGATCCCGGAAACTTTCCTCTGAAATGTTTTTAACCAAAGGTGGACTATTGATGTCATTTTGTTTCTTCTGTGTTTGTAAGGCAACTATATAAACCTGTTTGAAATAAGAAGAGCAAATGGAACTTCAAAGTCCTTACCAAACAGAAAATTTGTATAGAAAAAACCAACACCACTTATGGTGCCCGAAAAGATTACCAGCAACAGTAGAGAAAGGTTACTGCTTTCAAGCTGTTTATTGGTTTTCATGAAGTCACTATTTGTTTGTAATATTCTTACAGTACAGTCAACTGCAAAAACCTACTATCATACCTTTCTAATATCAATAAAAATAAAAGGATTAATTCATGCTCACACAAGCTGAATTATTGTTTTTACCTTGTTACAGAAAGCAAGAAGTGGGTTTGGTGTAATGCTTAAGGCAGCTGGCTAGAAACAGAGAGACTGCGAGTTCTAGTCCTGACTTGGGCAGAGCCAGCTGAATGACTGGGCCAGTCATTCTCTCTAAGCTTTAGAAAACAGGCATGGCAAGCCAGTTCTGAAACTTGCTAATAAAACTGCAGGAACTAATGTCCAGGCAGTTGTCAGGAGTCAACACTGACTTGAAGGCACACATACAAAACAAAATATAACAAATCCAGTTATTTTTTTCTGAGACACATTGAATTTGCTTTCATTAAAGAATGAAAACTGATACAAGTAATGCCGGAATAAACAAATTGGAAAGGATCCAGAATATTGTTTTCTCTGTTAGTAGGAGTAGGATTTCTGTAAACAATAACAATGCTTCTTCTTTTGTTGTGCACAATACACTATTGGACAAAAGGCAAGGAAATTATGTTTCCAATAAAAGACTTTAATTTATATTGCATACATTTAATGTCAAAACAACATATAATAGATAATTTAAATACATCTAACCCTATTAAAAATAGCATGCATTTATTATCCCAATGAGAAACAAACAGTAGATAGCATACGTAATAACTTGAAAAAAGCTCTTTAATTCCTATAGTTATTATGTTAAGATTAATTTCTAACTAAGAAAGTTACTGTAAAAGGCCTAGTTTGAAAAGAAATCAATCTCTAATTCCAGTTTTTAAACTCACAGTTCTTTCCCATAACTATTAATTCCAAAGCAGTGATGAAATCATCTTTGTTAAAAAAAATACCTCTGCCCAAGCTTTTAGTACAGCGAGTATTTCCATAGTAGATGTCCCTTCATTGTATAGTTGATTTTGAGCTTCTTTTCCAGCCTGCACTTTTGTCAAGGACGTCACAAGCAAATGATGAACTCTTTGAAGGTCATTAAGATCATTTACTACACCACTTGCTATCCAAGCACTGCAAACCTACAACACCAAATGATGTGGTTACTTTTTCTCTAGTGCAATAAACTCATTTATATAAGTTACTGAAATATGGGTGGTGCTATCCTCTTGTCATGTCCTATTAGCTTGGTTCTACATGCCTATAAAGTGCTGGATTAGGTGGGTTATTTGCCCCGATCCAACTTGCTTCTTGTTATTTCTAAGGCAATGCTACAGAACACGCATGTAAAATTATCCTACGTTTAGATTTTTTGATTTCTTTCTTTATTTATTATAAAGTTTTCCAATATACAATCCCTTCATGAGGAAGATGGGTGGTTCTTAAATATGATAAATAAATAATGAGAAATAAAAACAATCATAATTCCTTTAAGAAAATTAGTAATTTCTACAAATGAACTGTCTGAAGGAGTTATTAGAAATAATACTAAAAATGAATAGCAATAAAGACAATGAAAAGCATATAAGATGTGGCCTAAACAATCCTCTATCTCTGATGTGATGATCCTACCCTGTTTCCCTGAAAATAAGACCTCCTCAGATAATAAGTCCAATCGGAATTTTGAGCGTGTGTGCTAATAAGCCCTCTCCTGAAAATAAGCCCTCCCCAGAAATACTGCAACACAGCAGCACCCATGAGGTGACCATGCTTGCCGCTTCCTGTACCTCAAAAATAATAAGACCTCCTGAAAGTAAGGCCAATTGCTTATTTCGAGGGGTCGGGGGTCAGGAAATCATGGTAGTTCTTATGGACAAATATTTCATCATTGCCGTTATCATATTTTATCTGTGATTGGCCAAGTCTTTGACACTTAGAAAGGAGTAGGGGGGAGGGGAGGGTGAGAGTCAGTAGAAACAGTGAGGAGAAAAAAAGCAACTTGCCTGACATGCTTTTGCTGTTACATCAGGTGGTGTTTCTGAGGTAAAGGCTGGTCTAAGAGCAGCACCAACCTAAAAAGAATGATTTGAGAAAATGATATACAGTCTAACATCTGAATAACTGTTCTTTAAGGAAGCTAACCTTAAAATAGTTATATGAGACTGTTGAATAATAACAGTAATTAAATATCCATCCATTTGTATTATCAGCACATATCCAAAGAAAACACATTTAGATTTATTAAAATCATGCATTTTATGGCACATAATCAAACAGCCAATTCTAAAACATAAGAAATGTTATTTTTTGTTATCTTAAATATTAAAAAGCAGTAACATGTAACTTGGCATTTCTTTTTTTGGCAAACTCCTCTGAAGATTTACTTACATTGGCTTGGTATTGCTCCAGTATTACATGACCTGGGAATTCTGGCTCTATTACAGCAGCAAATTTTCGAATAAGAATCAACAACATCTGAAGTCCGGAAAGACGAAGTTGGTTGCTGTGATCAGTGGCAGCCATAAAAGCCATACGAATTAAATCAGCTAAATATAATACCAAGAAATCATCTGTATGTGATAAAAAGGAAATGCTGTTTTGATAACATGAATTTAAACTCTGGTACTTTAAAATATTTATGCCCATTATCTATTCCTTTCCTATAATAAGAAAAGAAGAGTAGGACTAAATGGAGAATTTTCAAAATGAAGAGATATTCAAGGTGAAGTTTCTTGAGACTGGGGTAAGTTCATTTTTTTAAAAATTTATAAACTGGAGATATGGATAATAATGAAGTATTTTAATCATAGTACTGTGTTCAGGGTATTATAATGCAATGAAAATAGGATTCCAAAGTGTTACAAAGTATGCCTATATAATTGGGTGAATTTGCTTCAAAAAAGTATATGCAATTCCTGTAAATATAGGTATGGTGCTGTATATTGACATACAATTTCAAACTCTACATATTAATGGGCCCTGAGCTAAAAAGGGATTGATCACAAAAGGGATTTTGAAGACATAATTCAATGGTCAATGCAGGAAGAAGTAGTGTTGGTCAGGCTAGAAGAGACATGCTTTGAATCATTTGCAAAGGAAATAAAAATGCAACATATAGTATAATAACACTCCAACAAAAAATTATAATGCAATTATCTTTGGTATACTGCATACTGTTTTGATAAACACAAAGAGCTAGTTTGGAGCTGGGGGGAAAAATGCAAAAACAGGCCAGCCAAAATAATTAGGAGTCTTAATCAGATTCCCTAGATGGAAAGTCTGGGATTTTTAAGCTCAGAGCAAAGGGGGAAAGGGGAGACATGATAAAAATAGATAGGATCATATTTAAAAACTAAAAGGAAATTGATAATATTTAAGTGGGAAGATCAGGGACTAGCAATCCTAAAAATGGTATGTTTTGAAGAGCAACACTTAGAAAGCAACACATCAGTGGATGATTTTTCCATTTTTGGATTTTCTGAAAGTATTTAGTTGTATATTGGTATAAAAGGTTTACCAACAAAGTAAGGTATTTTCTTACCCATCATATACTGAAAGTTAGACTTGGTTGTGCCAGTAAATCAAAAATTACAACTGTGGATTGGTTAAACTTTTGTGTAGCGTATATACTTCTGTGACTTGTATGTTAAGATGACATTCAGTATAGTATAGATGAACAGTTTATTGTGGAATAAAATTCTGGGGAATATGATTCAGATTTGTCTAACGCTCAGAACTGTTATGTATGTTCAAAGATAGAGACACATACAAATAATAAACGGTGTGACATGAAATGTAAAGATTATAACCTTTAATAAAATAAGTTGGCAGTCCGCTCTTTGTCTTTAGAAGTAGTACAACAATTATTTATTTATTTACATTTTTATACCGCGCCCTCTCCCCAGGGGACTCGGGGCGGTGAACAGGTAAATTTAAAAACCCAGTAGTATACAAACATTAAAAATTAACATTTAACAGAATTGTTTCAAATAGCCAAATAGTGGTTATTCATCAAAAGTAAATTTATCTGTGCTTTGAATTCCATGACATTTTCCAGTTGATATTTAAGTCAACATCAGCACATACCTCTTGAGTCCCTTTGTTTCATTTCCTGCGCTAGAGCTATGTCAAAATGAGCACTGCCGGCACTCTCACACTGGGTGATAATTTTACAAACACATTCTGCAGCAAAAACTCTAGTAGACCACCGGGGATGTGGAAATGGGTGCGATTTATCCTTCTTTGCCAAAGTTAATGCCAATTCATCATCTACTTGAGTACCCTCTTCTTCTTGGCTTGTGTCCACTGAAGCAACAGTTGTAAAATCTGCATTAAAACACAAGGTGGAAATCAAACTGTTTATGGAGATCACTAACATGGTTAAAATAGCAAGGTGATGATGAAGTCATAACCATGAAAAGGTCAGGGTGAATAACCAACCAGATGGGGAAGGAAGCAGGAAATGGAGAGGCAAATGAATGGGAAAGGAAAAGATATCTGTTGCTATGCTTCCCTACAATGGAACTGTTTCTTCTGATGCTAAAAAGTACTAGGAAACCTTAAGATTATAAAATCAACAATATTTAGATACCAATACGAAGAAGAATCATTCTACTATCTTCATGATAAGATGAGGAACATATAAATGGGTGGGGAGGAGGGGTTGATAATGATCTTGGCATCCATACAGGATGCAAAAGGCAGACATCAAGTGTCTAAAGGTAAAGATAATGGTTCCCTTGCATATACACTATGTGGTAGTCATTCCTGACTCTAGGGGACGGTGCTCATCTCTGTTTCAAAGCCGAAGAGCCAATGCTGTCCTAAGATGTCTCGGTGGTCATGTGGCTGGCATGACTAAATGCTGAAGGCAAATGAAACTCTGTTACCTTCCCATCAAAGTGCTCCCTATTTTTTAAATTGCATTTTTACATGCTTTTGAATGGCTAGTTTGGTAGAAGCTGGGACAAGTAACGGGAGCTCACTCCATTATGCAGTGCTAGGGATTTGAACCACGGAACTGCCGACCTTTCTGATCAAAAAGCTCAGTTTTTTAGCCAGTGAGCCACCACGTCAAGTGTTTAGTGGTCAACAATTCAGGGCTTCTTTCTTCCTTTCCATAATCCTCCACATTCGGTAAATTTATGAATCATATTGTTTATTATATCCAAAATAAGTTGGGAGACATCTGAAAGCCTCCACCAAGGAGGATATTGGAATAGGTGATTCCTGAGATCTCTGCTAACTCTATGTTTCTATGGTTGCATTATTTTCTTCCCTGATGAAAATACTGTGATGCCTATCTAGGCATAAGGAATTAGCATACCAGCAGAAGCAGACAGAACATCTTTGCAGAGTTTCAGCCAAAAAGAGAGTTTTCCAACAGCCATTGATATAAGCATATGGGTCAGGGTTTCTCTGATATCTTGACACAGTTTTGGATCCAATTCTTTGTCCAACAAACTCAGCAAAGCTCCTTCAAGGCCTATTTCACCTATATTAACACCTGCAGTTTTTAGATTAAAAAAAATTGAACATGATCAACACATTTCAATTCAAATCAAATAATGAATTATTGCAATTGAAAGTTTTCAAAATTACATACTGCAATGAAATAATTTTGATACTGTTTTAGAAGATAGCTGCTGGTTTAATATCTATGGAGATTCTCAATCATCTACTGTAAGTCAGGGTTATCCCAAAGGTGCTTTTTCCAAAAGGTAACTGGGCTTTTTTGTTCTTTTCCCCCTTTGAAAACCATTTTCTTCTCATCTAAGAAGCTTCTTCAGTTTTAAACTGAAGAAAGTCTATGGAGATTCTCAGTCATCCAGGTCATGGATGTCCCAAAGGTGCTTTTTCAAGAGGAAACTGGATTTGAAGAACTTGATGAAAAGCAAAATGTTTTCAAAGAAAAAAACCAGAAAATCCACTTGCCTCTTGAAAAAGCATCTTTGGGATAAACTGAAGAATCTTCTTAGATGAAAAGTGAAAAACCTTTCAAAGGAAAAAACCAAGAAAGTCCAATTGGAAAAAGCAGCTCAGGAATTGCAGAACCTTATCTGCTTACATGGCTCCAATTTTTCCTTGTACTGTTCAAAAAATCCCTTAAAAATGTGGCACTGTACGAACAAAAAAGCTCAGCTACTTTTAGAAATACTACAATATCTTAAATTGACATATTTAATAA
>JAPKID020004423.1:0-11692 GCA_026931265.2 Tropidonophis doriae
TTCCTGTACACCGCCCCGAGTCCCCGAGGGGAGAGGGGGCGGTATAGAAATATAATAAAATAAATAAAATAAATAAATAATAAGAATGGAACTCTCTTGCTAACCAGCTATGCCAATTTGCTTGACATCCCATAGACTCAGTGTTTAGAAATAGGAAATGTATATGTAAGTGCAAGTCAAGTAGGAATGTATCATAAAAACTAGTGCTTTGGAAATAAAAGGGGGAAATGGGTATTTCTGGTGGTTTTGAAAAAAATACTTAGGAGTACAATTTATTGCATCTACTGAATCCCTCATATTGATGGATTCTTTTCTGGACAGTTTAGAAACTTCCAATTGTCTTTGCCTGATCTCTGCTCTCATTCTTACTCTCTTTTGGGGAAAAAAACATATGGGGGAATTTTTCAAACGTTTTATTATGCTGGAACTATTCAGTAAAAAATTGGCAGCATTAATAACCTCTAAAAGGTCAACTATCTCTTCTCTTTATTAAATGACCCAATAAATAAAATAATGGTTTTACCCTATTATGGAAAAAATGCCAGTGGTTCCTTATTACACTGGATTATTTTTTCCAAAAAATCTTTAATTCATCTGCTGTTTAGTTTCTAAGTACAACTCTAAACAAGTCAGCATAACGTACCATAAAATAGGTCAGCAAATATTTACTTTGGATTTTTAAAAAAATCTGTAACATGAGAAAAATCATATCATTTGATTGCTTTCATTGGAATGTCATAAATATACTGGTTGTCAAGGGAACAATGTCTTTTCTTGCTAGTAATGTTACATGCTAATGCTAAAGTACAAACTGATGTTGAAAATATTAAACCATGGTATGACCATTATTGGGATAAATGGGAGAGGGAGGGATGTGGGAAGCAGGTAAACTGGTTACAGAAAGACTTAGAGTGATCCAATGCAGTTCTCCCATTTTTTTTCTCGGATTTATCAGAACCTCACAATTGGGATACACATCTTCATTTTTCTAGTAATATAAGGGGGTGCTGTGGCCTAGTGGTTAAAACAAAAGGCTTATCAATCAGAAGGTTGGCATTTTGAGACCTAAGCATTGCATGCTGAAGTGGATTCCAGCTCCTGCCAACTAGCAATTAGAAAACATTCAAATGCAACTAGATAAATAGATATCACTTTGGTGGAAAGGTAACAGCATTCTGTGTGCTTCAGCATATAGTCATGCTGGCAACATAATCATGGAAGTGTCTTTGGATAATATTGGCTCTCTCAGCTGTGAAGATGAGCACCGTCCTTGTAGAGTGAGACATGACTGGTAGATGAAACCTTTTTTAAAGTAATATGCAGGTGACATTAGTTCTATTTCTCTTTAAGTTTAGTATCAAGGTGATAGGACTAGGACAGACTTATATACCACTTCACAGTGCTTTACAGCCCTCTCTAAGTGGTTTGCAAAGTCAGCATATTGCTCCCAAAATTCTGGGTCCTCATTTTATCAACCTCAGTAGGATGGAAGGCTGAGGCAACCTTGAGCCGCTCAGAATTGAACACTTGGAGTGAGCAATAAGTTAACCCTGCAGTATTGCATTCTAACCACTGTGCTGCCATGACAATGGTTGGATGATCACAATACATTCCGACTTAATCCATACAAGACAGAGATAGTCAGAAAAAAGTTGATTTTGGAAACAGGTCTTCAACCTGCTGTTATTAGCTAAGAACTCTCTTTTAAGAATTGTGCTAAAATGTGATCATTATGGTTGGCTGTATAGTCAGCTAGATGTTTATATCATTATTATTTTTCCTCCCTCTCTATCTTCTTCTATCTTCTATCTATCATCTATGTACATATTAGGTAGTCTTTCTTCTATTTTCCCAATTTCAAAAATTCCTATGTGGTGCATTGCGCTGAGAGAGAATTCCTGACCCAAGGTTACCCATCAGCTTTCATGCAGATCTAGATCTCACAGCCTCCTGGTTTCTAGGCCATTATCTTAACTACTGCACCAAACTGCTCTTCATAATAAGATAAAAGGATAAGGAAGCCTTTCTTGGTTACAAGATTCCTTCCTTCTTCATATGGCTTGCACAATAGCCCCCTAAGGCATTCATTGATCCAGTTGCTTTATTATAATTTGTCTGACAGAAAGATTGTTGATGTAGATCTTCCTATGCATTCCTTTATCATAATATTGTACCAAGTAAGATTTATGTACAAATATCAACACAGTTCTTGTAGGCACAACAAAAATATAGGATGCGTTCATAGCTGCAAGTGAGGCAATATGAATGACATGAGCGAAGTGGATTAAGAGATCCCCCTTTTTAACTAGTGACTGTACATTCAGCTAATGTGCTCATACGTGCACAAGGTGCCAGGTAAGATACCACAGTTGGTACCTTACAGTGGGATTTATGGCAGAAGATTGTCAGCAATTTCTGTTTTCTTCCCCTTTCCCAGCTATATGGTTACTGTGCATGATGGAATGATTATTTTCTATTCCTACCCTGCTTTTTCCGTATCTTCTTTGGATATGATTATTTTATTATTTTAGCCACTAAATTCTAACATAATTCCATAGTAAGTATATTGGGGAGTACAATTATAAGTATTTGCTACTGTATTTAGTGGTGGTTCTGAAGAACACCCAAAAAGTGTTCTGAATGTGGCCTGAATCATGAACCACTCTTGTCACGGGGAAACAAATAGAACAGGGAAAAGGTATTTCATGCCCTCCAGATATTTTGGATTACGAACTTCATTAGCCTCAGATAACATGTAAACCCTATGGGTGGATTGATATGACACACTAAACCTGAGTTAACAAAATACTCATTATGCCTAAATAATTAAACCAGTGGTCCCCAACATTTCCAGCTTTGTGGTCCACCGGCAGTGAGGGGAGAGAGGTGATTGCTCTGTGCATGTATGTGCAGCTCCATTTTCACAAGTGGCAGGCACACAAGCACATCGCTTGTACAAATGGAGCTTGGTGCACATATACTCACCTGCTGTTCATGCAAGTGGAGCTATATTCGTGTTTACACTTTCTCCTGCCACTTGCTCATCCTGGTTCTGAATGAGGCACATCCCAGTACATATATACATGTATCCTGGGGATTGTGGATCCCTGAATTAAACCATATTATATTTTAATGTAATTTCACATCATATATAAAGACAATGGCTGGATTCTCACAAGATGCAAAATTGCAAACAACGAAAACCCATTTGCTGTATTCCAGTATGTTTTATGATCCCAATCATAATTACAGAAGTAGTAATTCTAAAGGAAACACTAGTTCACTATCCTTAGGAAGCGTACCTAATAGAAATGTGCAATCTTTTTATATTGTGGTATTTTATTTGATCTTCAGGAACAGTTTTCACATCCCTTCTTCTCAAATATGCTTTTCTGCAAAGCAATAGCTCAGTTTGTTCTTGCTTATAATCCACCCCCATTATGTCTGTGTGCAAGAACAGATTTCTTTCCTGGTTAATTTGGCTAATGACTGGATATGGAAGGAAAGAGTTATGTTGCCCTATAACATAAGGCTTCATTTATTTGCTTGATTCATCTGTGCCTATTTTGTCTGCAGAGAGTTTTGCAATATGTCTTTCCTCTTTTTGTGGCACACTGTAGTTTGGATTGGATAAACCAAGCTGGATGGTGGAGTCTGCCTTTGGAGTGAAGGTTGAATGAAATAATGTTTGCATCCTTTCAGCTTTAGGATTGTCTGCATCCTGTTGCTAATATTTTTGTGCTAAATTGTGACCTAACTATCAAGGTCATTGCATTTAAAATGTCACAAATTATTGAATGTTGGCATCCCTTTTCTAAACAAAATGACTTTTTAAAATTTCCCCTAGGTTTCCCAATACTGTAGATATTTCTTGCAAATGAAGAAAAGGACAGGCTGGCTTCAGTTAAAGTCCTTAATTTAAGTGACAACCACCCAAAATTCCATGCACCTGTCCGTGTAGTTTTTTGGTTTCGTGTTCCAGTAATCCTTATTCCTTTTCTCACATTATTCTGCTCCTGTTTCCAAGTTTTGTTCACAATCCTGCCTGCACTTTGTTGCATTGTTGCACCACAAATGATACTCAAGGAACTACTGGATTTTGTTGACTCATTATCAAGTTCATCATCTTTTAGATGTCCCATTGATATAAATCACAAATATTTGCTGGAAGGAAAATAGAGTTCTGTGCAATTTGACAGAAATGAAAACATCCTGAAGCAAAACATGTGGAAATGAGCATGAGTATGGTTTTGTGAAAAATTCGATTATTTCAGTGAGCACAGAAAAACTGGATGGTGGCCATTGGTAGGTGTCTGTGAATTATGGGAGTTGAAGTTCAACTGAGAGACATAGAGGCTACCCACCCAGAAAAGTCTGCTTTCATGCTTTCTCCAGGGTAGTTTCTTCTTCCAAGAAGCACTGATAAGCACCCAAATGCAATCTATACATATGTCCAAATCTCTTTTAAATCTTCCTGTTATTCACTATCATCACAGTGGGCTGCTTAGATTTAACAGAAGGCAGCTTGGTTTAACAAGATAAGGGGGAAAGGTAACATGCAAGATATTTCTGAGAATTGTCTCTGGAGAATAAATGCAATGGTAGGTAACGAAAATAAGAACATTTTTCACATTTACTGTTTCAGCAGAAATGAAAGAATGCACATATTTCTCCTGTTCCTTGGGGAGAATAGCAGAATGAAAGGGGGGAAAAAGAACAAGGCCAAAAGATTAGACAAATTCTTAGTGCACTGAACCATCAGAAGCTATCACTCACGAGAGCCCAAGAAACAATCTTATTTTCAGCTTATTTTAAACCTCTAACTGCAAGATTCAGTCTCAGTAATTGAGCAGAGAAGCAAGAAAGTTTAAATTCCAGTTCCCCTTTCCAGTTTGCTTGGCCCTATATATGTATGTATATGTGAGTGTGTGTTTGTGTGTGTATACACAAACGGCATCTGCCAAAGACCACCTGAAAACTGAATTACACTCTCACTAACATAGTAATCTCCAACAGATTCCAAAGAAAAACAATTACCAACTTAATCAAAAAGGAGATACCCCCCCAAGAACTGAGACACAGAACAGGATAATGGCATTGCCCTCCTCCTACCTCAAAGGCACCACAGATAAAATCAGCAAAATTCTCCACAAGCACAATATTGAGACAGCCTTCAACGCTGTCCAAAAAATATCCAATGTCTTAAGAAACCTCAAAGACAAGATCCAGCTAGAAACGAAGGAGTCTACGAAATACCATACAAAATCTGACCTGCAACATACATTGGACAAACTAATAGGAGAATAAATGCACGCATCACAGAACACAAGAATGCAGTAAGAAAAAAAGAAAAAACTTCCTCCCTTTTCCAGCACCTTAAAGCTACAGGAACTGAAATTGATTTTGGTTTTTTTGTTTTGTCTTTAAGCAATTTTATTGGGTTTTACAATATGCTTGGGAAAAGAGGTAAAATAGGATAAAAAATAAACATTTGAATGGCTTCCATGTGGAGGATGGTGGTCACCTCCGATACTTCATACAAATTCAATATTAAAAAAAGAAAATAATTGGCAAAAGATACATATATATCACATTTCAACGTGCATACATTTAATCCTTTGTTTTTCTGCCATCCCTTTTCACAGGTTACAGTAATGTTTTCAAAGTCTATTCATTTCTGGGATCTGAGTCTCTTTGCTATTGTTTCTTCTTTCTCTTTCCCGTTAATGGGGTCATCCAGTCATCCAGGTCATGGTTGTCCCAAAGGTTCTTGTTACAAGAGCTAACTGGACTTTCAGGTTTTTACTTTGAAGAGGTTTCAAGTCTCACCCAAGAAGCTTCTTCAGCTCTGACTGGATGGTAGGAATTGGAAGGATTTATACTCCTTGCAGAGTATAAATCCTTCCTTAATTTTAATAAGTATAATATAAGATATCAAATAAACAGTGGTGGAATCTTAGAAGTTTATGCAAGTATTTCAGTGAAAATAATCACTTTAAAATGAAATAAATCCATGATTGTTTGATTACTGAGAAGGGTGAGGGAATCTTTTCCATAATTTCTAAAATGTAGATATATTTTGAAGACAGGTGTTCTCATTCACTAAAGGGAGGGTGGGAGGAAGTGTTTCTCTGGATTAAATCAACTTCTCTTAAATTCCTCTTCAATGCTGTAGTTTGCAAAACATTGCCAGGGCTTTCAGTATTTTGAGTTCCAGAGCTTTCTCTGCAATTTCCTTTTGGAACATCATTGTCCCAAGATTAACTTGGCCCTGTCCCTTTTGGCTTTTTATAAAGCCTTGAAAACCTGGCTTTGCGCTCTGTCCTGGGGCCTTGGTTGTATGGACAAAATGTCAAGCTGTGTCCAGCAGCTATGGGCTTTCATTCTTGCCTAATGTTACATATATTGTGTTTTTATTTGTTTTATTGTAAGCCACTTGGAGACATGTAAATGTGAGGTGGGTTTCAATTATTAGAAGAAATATCCATCTGGGTCACTTCCAGGTGGGGTGAAAGACACTGGAATCATGGAGGCTGATTGGAAAGATGGAAAGATGGCTTCTTGAGGGACAGGATCACATGAGTTTGAGGTCCTGGTGCAGCTGAACACATGGAGAGTGAGAGTTATTTATTCCCTCTCTTGGGTCTTGCCCTTGAGCTTCCTGTTCCTGTGGCAAGAGCATGCATTCTATTGCTTACTGTAGTCAGACTCCCATATGGCCAGGTCGGGTCAGTTCGTCTGAATCAGGTTTGAAGCCTGCTGGTTGATGCAGTGAAGAGGCTTGTGTTCTGAAATGGGGTTGGGCCATTCCTAATGGACACCCTAATGGCTTTCCTGGTTTGGATCTTGAGTGAAGGCTGATCTACCTAATTCTGCCTTTGTTCAAAATATCCTGTCTTGAATAAATTACCAAATCTGCATTTCTAAAAGCTGGCCTCAGCTTAGTATCTGCTTGGGGCAGTGCACTGTGGCTCTGAGTTTCTGTCTCCCTTAAGATTTCTATTTCTCCTTTAGGGGAAATATAATATTTTGCTTTTTTAACATTTCCTAAAATATTTCATTCTCCTGGGAGAGGGGTGGGTGCTAAGTTTCTACACTGTATAAATTGAAAATCGAAACGCATGCTCCAAAAGAAATTGTGAAGAAAACAGGACTGGAATCTCTCCCTATGCCAGTTTGCAACCCACCAGAAGGAGCAGCCTATATAATGAAAAAGACTGGCTTCATCTTTGGTAATAACAATCATTGTCCTAGTACAGGGATCTGCAAAGTAATTCATATTACTTCTTCTTCCATTACTTTCTTATGCAAATGAAACACGTGGTCTAATAAGAGAGCGTACTATGGATTTGAGTCCAGTAGCAATCTTGATGTGGCTTTCTAAACAATTGAAATTAAATTATATGCAAAGTGAGATATTCCTATTTATTTCAAGTCTGCAGACATTATTAACGATACTATACTCTGAAAAAGGGATGCGGTAGCTCAGGGGCTAAGATGCTGAGCTTGTCGATCAGAAAGGTCAGCAGTTTGGCTGTTCGAATCCCTAGGTCTGCATAATGGCGTGAGCTCCCATTACTTGTCTCAGCTTCTGCCAACCTAGCAGTTCGAAAGCATGTAAAAATGCAAGTAGAAAAATAGGGACCACCTTGGTGGGAAGGGAACAGTGTTCTGTGCGGCTTCATCATTTAGTCATGCCAGCCAAATGACCACAGAGATGTCTTTGGACAGTGCTGGCTCTTCGGCTTTGAAACGAAGATGAGCACCGCTCCCTAGAGTTGGGAATGACTAGCACATATTTGCGAGGAGAACCTTTACCTTTACCTATACTCTGAAACCTTGGAAGAAATATAAACTTCACACTCCATGATTCATAATTTGCAATATCATTTCTTGCCAGAAGATGCCTTGCCTCTTTGAAGATTGTTATTGAGACCTTCTCATTTGAAAGTAATTTTTTTTTTCTAAAAGAGAATATTTATTAAGCAGGGTTAAAATAAAGCCCCTGTGAATTAAAGATCCATGTTTATAAAATCTTTAAACTGTTACTTGTGAAAAGATGTCAACTTTAAGGGCAACAACAGAATATTCTTTAACATATCAACATATTTTACATGCATTTTTGTTGTTTTGTTTGTGATTTACTTGGGGGAGGCTAAGAAAGCCTCCTGAGAACTATATTACGCAGGTGCTGAAATCACTTCATATAATGGTGGCAATTCCTGAAGATCCTGTTTTAAATTTGGAGGGGAATATTTCAGGTATTTTGATGGTTTAATCTTTTTCTGAAGCTTACTACAATTTAAAAGGTTGTTTCCCCTCACAGATACGTGCTAGTCATTCCCGACTTTAGGGGGCAGTGCTCATCTCTGTTTCTAAGCTGAAAAACCTGAAGACATCTCTGTGGTCATGTGGCTGACATGACTAAACACTGAAGGCGCATGGAACACTGTTACCTTCCCGCCAAAGGTGGTTCCTATTTTTCTACTTGCATTTTTACATGATTTTGAACTGCTAGGTTGGCAGAAGCTGAAACAAGTAAGGGGAGCTCACTCTGTTACGTGGCGCTAGGGATTTGAACTGCCAAACTGCTGTCTTTTCTGATCGACAAGCTCAGCATCTTAGCCACTGAGCCACCTACAATATAAAAGCTAACCAATTAACATTTATTTGAGAGGGATGAAGCTGCAGAAAGAGGGTGGGGCCTTCCTATGATGTCATTCACCTCTTTTCTGTATTGATCCCAGGCAAGCAAGTTATTGGTTGGTTTTTGCTGAGTGGGAAACATTGCGAATAATTCTTGTTTTAACCAGTGCTGAACAGTAATATTTCTACAAGTTCTGGTTTGTTTTCTTCGAGATTCTGACAGCTTTTCTATCCTGACTTCAGATAAGTCGTTTCAAAAGTGTTGTGTGAAGCTCAGCCATGTTATACATAATTCTATTCAAAGTTTTGAAAAAAAGAGATTGAAAACTCATACAGATTAATGGAATGTGAGAAAAAGGAAAGGGAAAAGAACTCAAAAAGAAAGCTAAAAGTGAAAAAAGGAAAAGAAAAAGTAGAAAAGAAAAAAAATCGGGATTCCAATCATTTTTCCTGCAGTTATAAGTACAATTATAAATTTATCTCTTACTCTAAAGTTACAACAAGATGACTTTAACCCTATCCCTTTCCATAATCTATCTCAGAGATGGCTAACCTTTTTGTCGTCACATACTATTGCATGTGTGTGTGCCCACACCCATAATGCAATGCGCATGTGATACTCCCGTGTGCCCTGCCCCCTGCGCATCCACCTGTGACCCTTCCATGCTCCCCTCCCCCTATGTATGTGTGCACCCCGTTGTGGACCTAGCAGACCTCCTTGAAGCATCCTGGGATCAAAAATGGGGCATGGTGGGTACTGTCCCTCCGTGCCATGAATGCATGCACAATTCCCCACACACATGTATCCTGCCCCCTGTGCATGCACAGCAGAGGCCCAAAAATCAGCTCGCCAGCAGGAGGCGCATACCCATGCACGGTGGTGCTGAGCTAGGGCAATGGCTCTCATGCCAGCGGAGAGGGCTCCCCATGTCACCTGTGGCACACGTGCCATAGGTTCACCATCATGCATCTATCCTGTCCAAACCGCGAAAACCCATCCTTCTTGTTTTAACTAAATACAATCAAAGCAACAGTGCAATCCAAGTAAGAGATTGTTTTAGTAGCAGGCCTGTTTCATTTCAAAAACTTTCCAGTCTGTTAGAACTGTAGTTAAGTATATAATATATGATACATAGTGCAGTGGGAGTCAAACACAAGTGTACATAGCTTAAGTTTTCCAGGAGAGAAAGAGAAAAGAGAGAGAGAACCTAAAAATACAGTCTTTGGCCTCCTACCAAGTAAATCACCTAATGGATAAATGTGAGATTCAAGATAGGACTTCCAGAATAACAAGGCAGGACTTTCAGTAACAGAAATCAAATCTATAGGGAAGATTTGTAGATCTATAGATTCTTGATTCCTGTTCCTTAGATCTATATCTACGAATTAAAAGAGGAACACCCATGTCTCAGATAATTCAAGGTATTTTATGGGGAATGTGAACTTTTGAATAAGATATGGTGCTTTCCATCCTTTCCTAGGCCAAAAAACAACCCTGTAATCCATTTTTGACCACATCTTTCTCCATCTTTTTATGATCTCAAAAAATGAAGGTATAAATATGAGCTGGGAGAGTTGGCCCCACTTGGGGATGTAGTTTTTCCCCTTCTTCATTAATTTTCTTTGCTATTGAAACCCACACGAATGGCCCGAGAGAAATAGAGATCATTTAGTTCCATTGTAAATGGCTGTTTGTGAAATTGTATGGAGTCAAATAATTGGTCCATTTGACAGGTGCCGACAATATGTTAAGTGAGAAAAGTCAACTGCATTTTGAAGCCCTATAATGTGCTGTAATGAACTGGCCTGGGAGGAGAGATTCATAGGAACAGGAAAAAAGGATCCGACTCCGAGGTCAGGATTTCTTGGTTTATAAAAGTGGCTAGAAGACGAAAGTCCAAATTTTTATGAGTGAAATAACAAAGTAAATAAATTCACACGTAGAGTAATATTACATCATTCAGAAATATATTTTCCTTTTTTTTTTCTTGTGATTAGGCTTGGTGATAGGTGGATAGGATGGAACCTCAGGTTCAGATTGTTCAGATTTACCCCAGTGAATTGAAAGAGACAAAACCAAAATTTGAAAGGGGTGTGTGTGTATGTGTGTGTGTGTGAGGACAATAGCCCATAACCCTGCCAAATTTTAAGGCCTCGATCACATACCTTTTCTAGCCTGGGCCAAGAACCCTACTAAACTTGTTATCTTCACAGCAAAGCCTGAGGCAGGCTGAAGCTGGATCAAAGTATATTTTCCACTGAAAAATAAAATATAACCTCCTATGCAAGTATTCCTATTGATCTGGAAGGGAGGCATGAGAAAGGTTATCTGCATTGCTCCAATCGGCCCATTGAAAGACCACCTCTCTCCTCTGCTCATGAATCTCTGAGCATTCTTGCTTATTTCTTCTTAGGTTGCTGGAAAAAAAAACCACACAGCAAGCAATGGTTTTATTTCTGTCTTTTTAGGTTGGAATAGTGCTCCAACCTATCTACCTACTGTATTTCTCCCTCTCTCCCCCTACCTACCTACCTACCTACCTACCTACCTACCTACCTACCTACCTACCTACTGCATTTCTCCCTCTCGCTATCCCTCTACCTACCTACCTACCTACCTCCTACCTACCTACCTACCTCCTACCTACCTACCTACCTACCTACCTACCTCCTACCTACCTACCTACCTACTTACCTACTGTATTTCTCCCTCCCTCTCTCAATCCCTATAGCTGCCTACCTACCTACTTACTGTATTTCTCCTTGCATCTAATGTACAGAGCATTTATGTCATAAAGGATGACATAATACCTGTGGTCCACTGCTCTCTCTGTATCCAACTACCTACCTTTTTTTACAATGTTTTACATTTCCGTTGAATGTATCTGGCACAGCTGTGACATCTACGCAATATATATGTATATAGTCCCAGCCACTAAATGAATCCCAGCCACTAAACAAGTCCCAGTCACAAACACCTACACCATCATTAAGCATTCTCAACAAACTTCAACCCCATCCACCAATGAGGATGTAACAAATCAAC
>JAPKID020004424.1:0-11690 GCA_026931265.2 Tropidonophis doriae
TTCGGCTGGGGTCGCAACAGGATCTCGTCCCCCCCCCCCCCCTCTGGGATATTATTGGCTTCGGGGACGCCTTGGAAAAGAGCTGGCGATGGTTCAGAAGAAACCCTGTTTCTTTGGTTCATGAGACATGGCTGAGCCTTGACGGGCACGTCCATCCACCACCCAGTGCTGGGTTGCCAACCTTTTGCCTGCAGCATCTCGACTATATTGGCTTCCAGTTTGCTACCTGCTACCTCACGTGGCACCCCCACACATCGGTGGAGCCCTCCATCCCTTATGGCTCTCCTGAAGTTCAGACCTTAAGCTGCCTGGGCTTTCATTCAGAGCTTTCAGGATTTAGGCCTAAGAACAGTATCCACCTGACTCTAGTGGGAGAACCGGTTAAAATGAGATGCAAGGAAAACAGCGTGAAAATCGGCAAGGTAGACGATTTGCAATTGACAGAAAGTCAGATATGTGCCAAAATAACAATCACAACATGGGTAGAATTGAAACTCAAGTCTTTGCCTCTCTCTGAATCATGGAACCGGGTTGATGGCATCTATTGTATCTATATTTTGCTGAGCTTTGTTGGATATTTCAGAGAGTGAAAAAGTGGTTAAAATGTTCTAGAACTTGGGAAAACTCAGGTTCAAATCCTCAGCCAGAGAAATTTACTGGCTGATCAG
The DNA here is from genome assembly GCA_026931265.2 of Tropidonophis doriae. Lineage (NCBI taxonomy): Eukaryota > Metazoa > Chordata > Lepidosauria > Squamata > Natricidae > Tropidonophis > Tropidonophis doriae. The sequence goes on from JAPKID020004424.1 coordinate 669, forward strand.
TTGCTACTGTATGTCTCAACCTAATCTACTCCTGTAGATTGTGTGGTTCTCATGGCAACACATTAATGATATTCCCATGTAAGCTCCATTATTTATTCTTAACAATCTAATAATTTCTATTTTTTCCCCTGGAAGTTTGGAGAATAAAAATTGCTTAGGGCATGAGGCTGATGTCAGGGGCACAGAGGTATTATCAGGGAGAAAAAAAAATCAAGTAATAACTAGTAGCCTACAGGCAAAACCTAGCAGAGTTACTGAGAACAGTGCTGGCAAGTACAACAGCTGTTACAACTTCAGAAACATCCTATGCAGTATAGAAGCAGGTTGGAAAGTCTAACGTGCTGGTTGCTAAAGAAAGACCTTTACTTTGTATTTGAGGAATGAGAACTGGTCACTTAAAAAAATCTAGTTCTGTGTCTAAAAAGTTTGAAATGTGAATCTGGAACATATAGAACTACATACCTTGTGAAACTCTTGGTTCAAAATTCATGTAATTACAAATGCTTAAATTTAGTTACCATTCTGAGAGGCAGTAACTGAAGTAATGCAGAAAGACATTAATTTCAAAATGTCAATTTTAATTTCTGTCTTAAATGTATGGGCGGTTAGGGTTCGCAACAAAAGAATATCCTTTCCTTAAGGAAGCTGAGTGATCATTAAAAATCCCTCTTTTTTGCTTTCTCCTGTGCACCTGATGCCAAGTCACTTCTTCCCTAATTTGTATAAAGATCAGGTTTCACTGTTTGAGAACAGTTGCAAACGCAGTAAGTAATGCTTACAATCTCATAGAACAGGTTGTGTTTTCCAGAAGCATTTAATATCTACCTTGACTTTTACATAGGTCCATGTATTTTCAAACTTGGCCTTACCTTGGGCAATAGATGAGGGAAATTAAAGCAGTTTCCATAGTGCTGATAAATACGTTTTCTTCAATAAGACTATACCTGGAAAATATTTACTTGCAGCTGAATACATTGAATTCTTTTCTGTTGAAAGAACTTTGTGGTAGCTTTATAAGTAGTCCTCAATTTATGACCACAATTGGGATCAGAATTTCTGTTGCTAATCTAAGGCTTAGGTGAGTCATGACTAATTTTACAACCTTTTTTTGTTACTGTTGTTAAGTGAATCAGTCTCATCACAGTTGAGTGAATCAATCTGTCATCAAATAAATCTGGCTTTCCTCATTGACTTTACTTGTTGGAAGCCACTGAAAAGATCACAGATGGTGATCCCATGACCCCAGGAGACTGCAACCATCATAAACATATGAAGGTTGCCGAGCACCCAAATTTTTATCAAGGGAACATAGGAATTCTGCTATAGTCATAAGTGGAAGAAGTGGCTGTTAATAATACTTTTAGTGCTGATGTAAATCCAAACAGTTTCTGAACAAATGCTTGTAAATCAGTGGTGGGATTAAAACACTTTTACTACTGGTTCTGTGGGTATGACATGGCTTGGTGGGCATGGCACAGGAAGGATACTGTAAAATCTCCATTTCCTCCCCACTCTAGGGGAAGGATATTGCAAAATCCCCATTTCCTTCCAATAAGCTGGAACTTGGGAGGCAGAGAATAGATGTGGGGTGGGCCTAGTCAGAGGTGGTATTTATTTGTTCTTTGAACTATTCAAAATTTCCATTACCGGTTCTCCAGAACTGGTCAGAACCTGTTGAATACCATCTCTGTTGTAAGTTCAGGATTATCTGTATAGTGAAAAATGAATAAACATACATAGTCAAATAGATGCATTGGTGAAACTTGCAATATTAGGAAAAACATAAACATTTAAATTATATTTTATAATTTAAAATCTAAATTATAAAATTTATAATATATACATTCATAACTAAAATCCAGTAAAGAATCCTGAAGCTGTCATAATTATTTGCTTTTGTTATGTATTTGTTAAATATCTTGGAGTTTGAACAAAGAATGGAGAGGCAAGAGAACAGAAAAGTAGAAGTTAATAATGTAACCTTAGAGCCAATGTGTGGAGCATTGAAAACATTAGTCTAGGAATGGAGAGATTCAGGTTCTAGCCCACCCTCAACCATGGAAGTTAATTTGAGCCCTTTGGCAGAGTCATACTGTCTCAATACAATCTACCTCAGAAGCCTGCTGTGGGAAAAAATAGGGAGTGTAAAATATGTGTCACCTTGAGCTCCTGAATGAGAAGTGGAATATAAATAAAACAAGGATAGAAAAACTTTTGTCTGTTGTTGTTGTTTTTTTGCTCCTGCTAATATATTTTTTTGTATTATGTACCTCCAAATGGTAAAAGGCGAAAAATAATTGTGGGTGAATCTGGCCAAAAGAACAACCTACTGAGTTCAGTTAAACTTTACTAGGGGTTAATAAATTAAGAATTGCAATCATGATATAAACTTTAGCTTTAAACTTTAGCTTTTCATTTAATCTGTTTTTAAATGTATATTGTTATTGTATTTTAATGTTCCTGTGCACCGCCCCGAGTCCCCTCAGGGGGAGAGGGTGCGGTCTATAAATTTAAAATAAAACAAAATAAAACAAAATAAAAAAAACAAAATAAACTTTTAACTTGGTCCATGATTGTCTTTGCTGATGTTAAAAAATAATTTGAAATATCGTAGTTTGCTGATTTTGAAATGAACAAGTGTGGGAAGAATGCCATGAGGAAAAGTGGGTAGAAACACCTATATGTACATACTTGAAGGGCACTCCTAGAAGATTTTTGTTTGAGCCAGTCACCAAAGATCTCTGTTAAGATACAGCACTAAATTTAGGAACCACACTCTTTAATTATCATTTCAATTGATTTCATTTAATGGTTTGTTTTGATTATAGAGCAGCATAAAACTGTTTACATAACAGTTCTCCTAAAGTAAAAATTAAGAAAAATAATAGAATAAAATTAAGTAAAATTAATTTTACTAATTTTGTTAATTTAAAATTAACAAAATACAGGGATTAAAATCTGGTTGAGACCTATAAAACTACAAGCAATTTGTCAGTCAATTGTCTAAATGCCACATATAACTAAAATAGACAACTGCAGTAAAAGTACTAGGGTTTGTCGAATACTGTGAGAAGGTAAAGCAGTGTTAACTAATACTTGCTGGAACTCTATTAGGATTTGTTGAAATTATGACAGTTATGATCCAAACACCACCACAACCAACAACAAAACAAAATAAAACATAGAATGGTGTTTTTTATTTAAAAGGAAAAAAGAAGGAGGGGAGGATGGAAACCAATATAAAATACATTGAATTACATAAGGCTCAGCATCACTTCACTCATTTATTTACATTTCTCTAACATAGAACCAGGCTACATTGTTTGAATTTAATTATAAAGAAAGGGCATTTCCTTCATAAACTATCAATGCAAGTGAGCTGCTATATTAAAATATAGCTTTATATTGTACCCTAAAACTTTCCCCGGTCAACAGGAACCAAATACAAACCAAATTCAAGGTCCAGGTCCAGCTAGGAACAGGTAGCTTATTAAGCAAATCAACTCTATTGAAGAAGCTCAGTAGATCTCCTTTTTTGCTTTTGAACAGGACTTTACTTAGAAATAGACTTGCTGATAAGTTTTATTTCTTTTCTGTCCATTAGATTGATTATTATTACTCTGTAATATTCCATGGAATTTCATTCCATGTAATTCAGCAATGACTTCGATGGCACTTCAATTTGGGGAGAATATTTCTTGCGAGTCTTCTCTTAAAGGATTTTTGCCTCAGTTTCCAGATGTAATCTACTCTATAATGGGAAGCTTTAGAACTTTCTGCTATTTAGTGATGATGTTTAATTATTTCTAGTTTAATTATAATTCTGTATTTAGCCTGTGTATTATTACTTTTCTAATTAGGAATACTTTGTGAAAGCTGGTTATACAACTAATTACAAATTTGACATTGTTGTTCTTGACTATTTGGCCAAAATAAAAATAAAATCGTGCTTTTCTGCTCTCACACTGGCTGACAGATGCGAGCCACTGTATATAACAGTCTGTGTTCATATGTATACACCCTATTTGCCTTTTGTATAAACTCACCTATTAAAGTAAACAATTATAATATTTTCAAATATCCGACTGCAAACCTAAACTTGCTTTCTAGTCTTGCGAACATTATTGAATTTGTGAGTATATAACACTTACTGTTTTGTTTGACACAATGTATAACTTGTATGAATACTTAACCTTTATTTTTCTGTTGAGTTATTGTTTTTGTCATAATGAAACTAGTTAATTTGAAAAGTATTATTTTAAAAGACATCTAAACTATTCTGAAGTCTGTAATTGCAAAGGCCACAAAAATAATGCTGTTATTTAAGGTTAGGTTTAGTTTGACAGTGATTTGCAGATTGTGCTACATCAAAACAAATAAAACCAAACAACATTATAGCTTCTGACAATTTGTGAAAAATAGTATGTATTAAACTGAATTGTCTTTGCAAGGATTTGAACTCAGAACTTCAACATCCAAACTACCGTAAAGCATCTTCATTGTCCTATTTTTAATTTTCCATTATCTGAACATCCAGCACTGAGGCAGTCTGCTTTCCTGTTTAAAAAGGAAAGTCCTTTTTCTCTTCTTCTCACAGATGTATCCTGTTCCCATATGGATTTCACTTAGTAGTTTGTTTTTCTGGGAATTATTAAAGCAACTGAAACCCACATTGGCATTTTAAAAATGTATTTTATGTTTATAAACAAGGCAGTTAGCACACCTGCAAGTGCTTATTCAGATAATATATCCACAATGGATGACATTCCTGAATCACTTGCTAATGTGTCTTGTTTGTAAGAATTGCATTTACAAAGAGCAGTATTCTTTTTTCTTAATATCAATAATTGCTGAGTTAAATCTTCTTACAGCTAATTTCTTAATTATTTAAAAAATATGTATCTTGCTATTCTTTAGATAGTAGTGAAAGGAGAATATTAAACGTATAGCAAAATAGCCTCCTGATTGGTTGGGTTTTTTTAAAGCAGCCATGAGAGACTAATATTAGATAATAAAATATTTCTGAGAAAACAAGGTCATGAAGATAAACCGCTATACAGAGATGAATGTCAGGCAATGTCTTACCGAGTACCCTTCCTTATCAGTTTTTAAAAAGCAAAATTGAAGACACCTCTGAAGACATTCAATTAATCAAATGCCATGAGCCTCAGTGGTACAGTGGTTAGAGAGCAGTATTGCAGGCTACTTCTGCTGCCTGCCAGCTGCCTGCAATTTGGCAGTTCAAATCTCACCAGGCTTAAGGTTGACTCAGCCTTCCATCCTTCCAAGGTGAGTAAAATGACTAGGCCCTCTGCCAGCTTGTCAAGCAAATGGCCAGCAAATGAGGGCTTCTGCAAACGTCCCAGATGCTGCTGTGCAATGGCTTTCCACTGCACATTGAGGAAATGGAGATACCTGCCTTATTCATATACAGAAAGAGCAGAAGTTTTCAATTAAGGAGAACATTGTGAATGTCCATCACCAACACTATAAAGATAGCCCACCCATAACTTACTTTCCAACAGTTGTTTGTTACAGATGTTTCTCCTATTAAAATATATTACCAGAATTGGTAGGGACCTTGCAGGTCATTTAGTCCAATCCTCTACTCAAGCAGGAGACCCTACACCATTTCTGACAAGTGGAAGTCCAATCTCTTCTTGAAAGCTTCCAGTGATGAAGCTCCCACAACTTCCAAAGGCAACTTCTGTTCCACTGGTTGATTGTTCTAATTGTCAGAAAATTTCTCCTTATTTCCAGGTTGAACCTCTCCTTTTCCAGTTTTCATCCATTATTCCTTGTCTGCCCTTCAGGTGCCTTGGAAAATGACCCCTTCTTCTCTGTGGTAGCCCCTCAAATATTGGAAGACTGCTCTCATGTCTTCCCTGGTCCTTCTCTTCACTAGACTAGACTAGCCATGCCCAGTTCCGGTAACCGTTCTTCATATGTTTTAGGTTCCAGTCCTCTAATCATCCTGGTCACCATAACTCTATATAACTAAATTTAAGAAGTGGCTGTTTAAAGTAGATTTGCGTAAAACTTAAATTTGGAAATTCAATGTGAAAATCACTTGGTTGAATGAAAAAGAACCAAAGCAACTTTCCAAATGGACAGAGAGTGGAAATCATTTAGATTGGCAAATCAATTTGAATGCTTAAATCAGATCAACCAGGCCATCCAAGCTGAATTGAGATTAGAATTAGGCAGCACCCTATCCATACATCTAAAACCAATTCAGATCATGCTACCTAAAACCAACAGCAGCTTGGTGCTGCCAGACCAGGAATGGGAAACTCATGTCCCACCAGATGTGATTGCTCTATAATTCAAAGCACCTGAGGGCAGGACAAGAAGCAATGGGTGGAAATTAACCAAGGAGGGGAGCAACGTAGAACTAAGGAGAAATTTCCTGACAGTTAGAACAATTAATCAGTGGAACAGCTTGCCTCCAGAAGTTGTGAATGCCCCAACCCTGGGAGTCTTTAAGAAGATGTTGGAGAACCATTTGTCTGAAGTGGTGTAGGGTTTCCTGCCTAAGCAGGGGGTTGGACTAAAAGACCACCAAGATCCCTTCAAATCTGTTATTCTATTCTGTTCTGTTCCCTTCAGCCTTGGCTATGAAATTAATGTTAAGAGATGACAAGACATATAGCCTGATGAATATTGCAAATCAATAATAACAATAATAAAACAGGAAGCCTTCCTAATCAAATGAGAATCCAGAGGATTGCAAGACTAAACAAATACAAGAAATAGGAAAGAAACAACAGAAGACAGCCACTCATCTTTCTATAATTAGGGCAGAAAAATATAACACACATTTCATACCTGATGTGATTCATCATACAGTAGAATGGGTCGGGAATCAAAGTGCACTTACAGCCATCTGTTTTTTTGTGAATTCTACAACTAATTTCTCTCCACTAAATTTCTGGCAAAGGAGAATGTTCTCTCCTCATCAGGTCCAATGACTGACATTATTTAGAGAGGGAGTACAGAGACCAGGGTAAGGTTGTCATATGCTACCACCACTTCGATTTGATAACAATGAGATGGTAGATGGCCACCTATTTTGAGTTGTTTCTTCAAAGAGAGAGCCTCAGATACAATTATTACATTGGTGGTTCATGTTCACAATAAGGAGGACCTTACTGTGCATGTAGGAAATGTGCTTGCAAGCAAAGGACCCCAGCTTTAATTTTTCCATTGGGAAAAAAAAGGACCACAATTAGCACAGCTGGGAAATGGCTTACAGCACACTCTATTGCAGCCTTAATGACCATGGCTGGTGGTAGAGAAGTTGCCAAGTTCAAAAAACAATTTGAAAATCACTTGCTTGAATGAAGAATCAAAGCAACTTTCCAAATGGACTGACAGTTGAAATCAATTAGATTTCCAAATCAATTTGAATGGTTAAAACAGATCAAGCAGGGCTGTCAGGGTTCCCATGGATGAGAGCCAAGCTTCAAAAGAAATCTAGTTATTAATTAGGAGCAACATGTCGGCACGTACCCAAGTGATGCCAGCTCTGATCCCCACATAATTTACAGCCCAATTAAGGCCATCCAAATTGAACTGAGATTAGAAATAGATGGCACCTAGTCCCTATTATCTAAAACCAATTCAGATTTAGCTTGGTGGTGCCTACACAAGGAACAGGAAACTCCTGATCCACCAGATCTATCAGTCTTATCAGTTTTGGCTATGATAACTAACGTTAAGAAATGACATCATCTTGATAAAGAGCCAGGAATGTTTCTCAAGTAGAAAGCTGAAGTGTACAGCAATGGTGCAAATCTTGATGGCATCTACTGCAACTGATAACCAACAAAGACAATGTTCAAGAAGAATAGTAACTGAGCTCCCCAAACCCCTGAAAGATACTAAGTCTCCTGGTGTAGACTAATCTGGTTTAAATGGAACATGACAAAATGAAACTCTTTCCAGAGATATTTGTGATCTTTTGTTCTGAAGGCAAGAATTACATTAGATAGCCATTGGGGTTGGCTGAAGGAGTTTCAATTCCAGTTTTGAGTAAAACTGGCTGATTCTAGTTACTCCCTGCAGATCTCATTAGAAAATGGTTGGAGGAGAGATATAAAATGTACTCTAAATTCACAGTCAATCCCTACGTATTCCATGTGGTCGTTCCTTCTTAATTACCTCTCCATAGGCAATGGTGTTATTGTATCTTCTCATTTCTGGGTAGACGTGATCCAGGTACCATTGGAAACTCTTGCATTTCAAACTTTTTCTTAATGCTTTTCGCTCCGAAACATCCCCGATATCAATTCCTGGGTTCTGAAAGACAGGTACATGGTTATATCATCATTTTCTCTTGTTGTTGCTAACCTCTGAATGTCAGGATTCCAAATAGCATCCTCAAACAAATCTAAGGCAAGCACTTCCTCAAATTTGCAATTTATTAAGAAGAACCATGTTGGCACATCTGGGAAAACCTGAATCTGGAAGCCTCCAGGTTTTCCCACCCACTTGAAAGTTCAAGATCCTGCCCAACACCCTCAAGTCCATCACATTGTACAATCGTCCACTGTCACAACAACCGTTTCCACCAATCCAGTTCTGGCCAGGTGCAGAGACAAAGGATGACCTTGAGTTTCTAAGAAGAATGCTATTATGGTTGCATATCACCCGACTCCATATAATCCACCCTCCTATTTTCCCACAGTAGAAAGTGTGGCAGTCCTGAAGTCCCAAAAGAAAAGATGGATTTTAGGCATGACACATAGCTTATGACCCTTGAGGCAGTGGTGGGATTCAAAAAAATTTACTACCAGTTCTGTGGGCTTGGTTTGGTAGGCATGACAAGGTTTGATGGGCTGGGACAATCAGCTGGGACTTGGAAGGCAGAGAATAGATGGGGGCAGGGCCAGTTAAAAGTGGTATTTACTGGTTCTTCAAACTACTCAAAATTTCCGCTACTGGTTCTCCAGAACTGGTCAGAACCTGCTGAATACCACCTCTGCCTTGAGGTCTCTCTCTTCTTTTCACATTGGAAATCCCTAAGAAACTTAGAACAAAGTTGTCAATACATCTGGAGTTAGGCAACCCAACAGCCTCTTTATAAAGTGTGAGTAACCTTTGGCCTAAAAATCACCCACAACATTAAATTCCCATTCATCCCAGCCAATAAAGCTTGTCATCGTCATTGTCATATTGGTGTCAGAAGAAGCAACGAGGAACTTCCAGGTTGAAAGGATTAACTGATGACATCATCATTGTCTGGGGAATGCCCAATTGGGTAGCTCCTTTCACATCCCTATTAATAAGCCCACCCAAATGGTACCTACTTATCTCGCATTTGCACACTTTTGAACTGCTACATCAGCAAGAGCTGGAGCAAATGATAGGCACTCACCCTACCATACAGCAGTACTCAGGTCTCAAACATGGGCTTGCTGATTGTCAACTCAGCATTCTAACCAGATGAGCCATTGTGCTCCCACCAATACAGTTAAAGATATGGAGTATAATTCAATGGCGAAGTCTCTGCTTTATATCTAGAACAGGGATGTCAAGCTGGCAGCCTGCAGGCTGGATGCACTATTCCCAGGTCACACCTACCCCAGCTCCATGAATGGGAAAAATGTTGCAAAATGTTGTGTAATGGCAATGTGACGCAGCAAGTTTGACACCCATGATCTAGAACAGTGGTAGTCAACCTGGTCCCTACCGCCCACTATTGGGGGTTCCAGCTTTCATGGTGTGCAGTAGGGTTTTGTCTGATACTGAAGCACTTTCCTTTTTTTAATTTAATTGATGTCCCTACTTTATACATCACCATTACTGTGGAACCGGTGCGCGGTTAGAAAATTTTACTACTAACAGAGATACAAAATTGGGCGGTAGGCATAAAAGGTTGACTACCCCTGATCTCGAAGTTCAATCCCTATCACCTCCAACTAAGAGTAGCAAAATGTTTTCCTGAAATTTTTATGAATGGCAATAGATGAAACATTCTGAAATCAGAACATTACATTTTAATTTTCAAATCAAAGGGAAAGTCTACTGAGATTCTTTCTGGAACTTGAGATAACTCAAGAATGTTCAAAGCAACTTAGTCTTGTGGTCAGAAATGGGTCCTTTAATCTCAAAATCAAGATGTTTCATAACATTTCATAAGGTTATGATTCCAATCTCTGAAAGCCACCTTTTTTTGGAATGCAGACTTGGGACATATAAAAAGGTAGCCTTCTCAGCATTAATATCTGCTGGGGAGCTCTGATTTGATGTGATATCCAGAATGTTAAATTTATAATTTTAAGAAGCCTGGTTAGCTTGTTCTTTAATGAGAGTTTGTTTCTCCAAACCTATCATCGTCACCATTGTCACCTTCATTGTCATCATCATCACGATTTTCATACATACATACATACCCATCATGCTATTTTTTTCAAAGTAAGCAAAGTTATGCAAAGCAAAGAAAAGGATTAAGAAGTCATAAAGACAAACGCTAAGAGAGAAGAAAGAAAAATCTAACTAAATTTATATCCATGCCATCACTGCATCCCTCTATATCTGTCTGTCTTTGCGAGCAATCTTTGCTTCTGAAGAATGTTGGAGACTGCAAATTACTCCTAGTAGCTATGATCTGGGCAACCAGATGTTGGTTTGAAAGAGTAGAGATTCTACCTTGCGCAAAAAACTATAGTATGCTTGGGGCAAAATGCATCCTTTAATTAAGGGTATTTAAAATAGTCTACATCTTCTCTGTCTAATGAAAATGCTGAAAAGTTATGTGGAAATCTTGATTGACTGAAGCCATGATAGGCAGTGGAAGTCAATATTCATGGAACCTTTTGCCGTTGATATTTTTTAGTTGTTGTGGTAGTTACTATTGTTAAGGAAGATGACTGATGTGAGACCAAACTATTATGCTCCCATAAATTGCATTTTCATTCTTTCTACTGCCAGTGTTCAGAAACGAATGACACGACATGAATTTGCAGCCCCAAAAAACCCCATCTATCTAAAGGTTTATGTAAATCTCATATTTAATAA